>JAPVLO010002719.1:0-30125 GCA_027257055.1 Cephalopachus bancanus | reverse complement strand
TCGGCAGCAATCCCTGCAGATTTTCCCTTGAAGCCGATTTGTGTGGATCTCCTCTTGGGCCGGGTTGTGATGAGCTGCGGGGCCGAGCGCCGGGGCCCCGGGAGTGCCGGGGCGCGAGCGGGAGCGCCAGGGCAGGAGGCGGGAGCGCCGGGGCGGGAGGGGGGAGCGCCGGGGCCAGAACTTTAACTTTTTTAACTTCCAAGCACTGAGCCCAATTTGCTGGAGTCTGTTTTTTCCCCAAATGGACATTCTCAGTTTTTCCCCTTGATTATAATCATTAAAACTAGAATCATAGCCTTTCCATTATTTAAGGCTGACAAGTCCAAATAAGGCAACTATATCACTGAGACCAATCAAGTATTTCATATGGTTTTGCTCCCCATCCACCTTATAAAGACCTTTCCTTCAAACTAAAAAAAAACCCTAAACTAAAAATAAGCCCTGTACACTAAAAATAAAACCCTAAGACCTCAACCAACTGAAGGGACCCCAGAAAAATCTGAAAACTGAGTTCCTGGTCATGACCAGGTGGTGGGGGGACAGACCTGGTTATCCCCCCTCTTTTTTGGAGTTTAGACACAACAATTGACCCACATTTATGCTAAAACAGAGATCAGAATACTGACACAACATACTCTTGGTGGCAATAAGATAGTAAATTATAAACAGGACTGAAGGAAAGATCTCGTTAAACAGGTTTTTTTTTTTTTTTTTTTTTTGCTGGCCTGGTATCACATGGCAGATAACAGACCCTTTATCTTAACTCAAACATTCCTTCCTACTGACTCCAAGTGTTTAGACAAAGCTTAACACGCACCATCTGCCAGCTAAGTCATCTCTAAACCCACCTAGGACTTTCAAGACGAACCCGCTTTTCGCAGGAACCTTCCAAGTTCACTTCTGAATTATCATTTGACCCTGCAGTTCCTGTCTTCCTGGAACATTGAAAACCAAACTGTAATCCGCCAACCTCGGGATCACTCACAGGGCTTTTTGGGGCAGTGTTTCCCCTGGCCGTGGTCACTCCTATTTCGCTCATAAATCTCTTTAAATCGTTTGAAAGTGTTTGGTTTTTTCTGGTAAGAAACCACAAACCACAAGTGGGTGTTTCTCATTCATAAGTCGCTGTTTGCTATAATAAACTTTTTTAACAGGAGAAAGGTGGGGCCCGGGGACCTCCTCCCCAAGACCCCAGACCACCACGCATGACCCCGCACACGAATCGGGACCCTCCCGCCAGGACCCTCCCGTGATCCCCGCGCAATCTGGGGGCGGGACTGCTGGCTGCCCGGAGAGGGCTCCGGGGCGGAGGCCGCGGTCGCCACGCAGGGACGGGACAGAACACCCGGGGTCCCGGCTTTCGGCCCAGCCCCACCCTGCGCCGGAGGGACCGAGGGTCGAGCTGCGCCAGCAGGGACGCGGGTCCGCAGAGCACGGAGGGTCGCGGGGAGGCCCGAGTGCCGCCACCGCCGGTTCCCACCAGCCCCAACACCCCCATCTAGGGGCGCTGGCCTCGCACACTCACCATTTCCTGGATTCCGGGATGTCCTGGGGGCCTCTCTACACTTCCCGCTGCCACTGCAGGTCACAGCGCAGATCACCGCCTGACAGAAGCTGGAGGAAGAGGCGCCGGCGGGACCCCGGCTGGGCGGGCGGCCCCAACAAAGGAGTGGAGAGAACGTCCCCGCCTCCTCCCGCGGCCCGCTAGATGGACATTCCGCATGCCCCACCCCGATTGGATAGAACCCCCCGGGCCCCCGCCTCCTAGAGCCTGAGTGACAGGAGAAGCCCGGGAAAAAGTGGCTTTGTGAACTCAGACAAGTTCCACCCACAGCCTCTCTCCGGCAGAGCTCCCTCCTTATGCCCGGCTGATCGGATATTTGCAAGTCAGCCGAATTTGCTCCTTATTACTAGAAGGGGCACAGTCGTTTTCCTTACCAAGGGGCTGATCCCTTCCTCCTGGATGGGAAACACTCCCTTCTTCCAGACTGTCATTTTTTTTTCTTTGAGTCGTGATCTCTATCGCCCAGGTTGGAGTGTAGTGGCACGATCACCACTCGCCGCAGCCTCGACCTCTTGGGCTCAGGCGATCCCTGGGCTCAGGCGATCCCCTGGCCTCAGCCTCCCAGAAGCTGGGACTAGAGGCGCACACCACCACGCCTGGCTAATGTTTTGATGTTTTTTTGTAGAAACGAGGTCTCGCTATGTTGTCCAGACTGGTTTCAAATTCCTGGGCTCAAGCAGTCCTTCCGCCTCCCAAAGTCCCAACCTTCATTTCTAAACAAGAAACTCACCAGGCGTCAGTTTAAGCTTCTTACCTAAATAAACTGTCAAATTCCTACACCCTTTCTCCAGAAGACACCCCAAACAAGTCTTTCTCTGATCCTAGCCTTTGTAGATTTTCTTCATATATAGAAAGTACAGTCTAACCCCAGCGACCTATGCACCTCAAACCGGAAACACTGCCCAGAAAAGGGCCCCCAGGAACCAAAATTACAACCTCAGAAAGGGCAGACCCCCCAACCCCGGCTGCACGTGGGTCTCCCGCTCTCCAGTGCTCTGCGGCTGCTCAGAATCCACTTACTCGTGGAGCTGTTCTGAGAAGCTGGAGGCCCCTGAGGGGAGGGGACGCTGCCCAGAAAGATCCCTTTGCAGGCTCCAGACTGGCCTCAGCTTGGAGTCACTGGCCTCAGGCTCTGCTGCCACCTGTAGGTTATTCACTTGCTTGTCACTAATACTGAGACGACAAACAGAGACCCTCAAACTCAGCGTGTGAATAAGGAAACCAGCAGACTCTCTGGTTGTCCCCGGTGATTATGCATAACACAGGAAGGAAAATTCCAAGATAATCTAAAATTGCATATGATTTCAGATATCAGTGGCGGCAGCAGCAGCAGCCTAAGAACCTGTGGTTCAAACTGCAGCAGCACTGGGCAGTGGGTCTTGTTAGCAAGGGAAGAGGAGGGGGCTGTACACCAAGAATAAAATTCTAAGCCCTCAGTCTATTGAATGAATTCCCTCTGGGCAAAGAGAATTGGGATAAAACAAATTCCATTCTTGGAGGAGAAAGGGAATTGGAGGCACTCTGAACCCCTCCCTTTTGGAATTTTGGCACAACTGACTAGTATTAACATTAAAATAGAAATCGAAGCAGAGCATGGTGGCTCAAGCCTGTAATCCCAGCACTGTGGGAGGCCAAGGCAAGAGGATTGCCTGAGCCCAGGGGTTCCAAACCAGCCTGGGCAACTTGGTAAGACCTCATCTCTACAATAAATAAAAGATTAGCCAGACATGGAGGTGAGTGACTATTGCTCCCGCTACCTGGAAGACTGAGGCAGAAGGATCGCCTGGACCCAGCAAGTCGATGCTGCAGTGGCCATGAGTGTGCCACTGCACTCCACCCTGGGTGACAGAGACTCCAACTCAAAAAAAAAATTCATTGAGGTTTTTGGGCATTATTGAGAGCAGGATAAGAACTAGGAGGAATCCTATTGTATGTATCTGCTACAAGTGCCAGATGATATTTAGGTACCATTAATTGTTTAAAAAACTAGCTGGATGCAATGGCTCTCACCTCTAGTCTCAGCTACCTGAGAGGTTGAGCCAGGAGGACCCACTGAGTCCAGGAGTTCAAGGACAGTCTAGGCATCATAGCAAGACCCTATCAAAAAAACAAAACAAAACAAAACAAACTTAATTAGGCATGGTAGAGTGAGCCTGTATTCCCAGATACTCAGGAGGCTGAGATGAGATAACCACCCAACCCCAGGTGGTCGAGGCTATGGTAGGCCGAGAACACGTCATTGCATCCAGTCTGGGTAACAAAGTAAGACTCTCACTCAAAAAACAAAAAAAATAAAAATTAAAAAATTTTATTTGAGATTAGAAAAGAGTTTTCCATTTAGGACACTAAAAAAAATTTTATTTAAAAAGATATTTGGGTCGGGAATGGTGACTGATGCCTATAATCCCAGCACTTTAGGAGGTTGAGGTCAGACGATTGCCTGAGTCCATGGGCTCGAGACCAGTCTGGGCAACTTGGAGAGACCTCATCTCTACAATAAATCAAAAAACATAGCTGGGCGTGGTAGTGAGTGCCTGTAGTTCCAGCTACTTCAAAGGCTGAGATGGAAGGACATCGTCTGAGCCCAGCAGGTCAAGGCTGCGGTGGCCTTGAGTGTGCCACTGCACTCCAGCCTGGGCGACAGAGTGAGACTCCAATTCAAATAAATACATAAATAAATAAATGAATAAACAAACAAATAAATAAATAAAAAGAGATTGAAGCCGAGTGTGGTAGCCTGTAATCCCAGCATTTTGAAAGACGAAGGCGAGAAGATTGCCTGAGCCCAGGAGTTCAAGACCAGTTCGTGCAACTTGGTGAAACATCACCTCTACAATAAATAAAAAATATTACAGCCTGGCTTGGTGGCTCAGCCTGACCGACAGAGACACCGGTGACAAAAAAGACACCTCCCATGTGTGTCACGATCGGGGTCCACAGCTTGCCAGGGAAAGGTCCGTGTGGCTGGGGGACGATGGAGTGATCGGGAGGGAGGGGTCCCTCCCCACGCCAGAAGGTGGCATACAGGGACCCTGGAACCTGGGCTGGCACCCGATGGCCGCCCTAGCTCAGGGATGTCTCTTCCCTGAGCTCACAACATCTTTGTGGTGGGGCCCGAGTATGGAGGGTGGAGGCAGGCTTTCTGAGGCACATGGCAGAAGGAAGGGATGGACATGCCGGTGGCCACCTAAGAAACCTCCCGTGAACAACAGGCCTTAAAGTGCCTTTTCATCCCCCATCCTTGAGGGTGACTCCTTGCACTGGGTGGCAGGAGTGGTGGTGTTGGTGGTGGAGAGTATTATTATTTGGAGTCAGAATCCCCATCTGTAGCCCAGGCTGGAGCACAGGGGCACGTTCACTACCACCGTGGACCCCACCTTCAGGGATCAGGTGTTCTACCCACCTCGGCCCCCGAGTGACTGGAATCACAGTCCTGCGTCACCATGCTCAGTTAATCTTTGAATTTCTTTCTGATGGCCAGGACGAGGTCTCACCTCATGTCCTGGGCTGGTGTTGAACCCACAGACTCAGGCCCTACACTTGCCTGGGCCTCTGAAGAGCAGGGATGCCAGGCTGAGTGCCTGAGCCTGGCCTGTGATTGTGGTGGTGGTGGGGGGTATTATTATTCTGAGTGGGAGTTCCTCTCTGTCACCCAACCTCGAGCTCAGGGGCCTGCTCTCAGTCACTGCGACCTAAACCAGCTGGGCTCCAGCAATCCTCCTGCCATGTCCTCCCCAGTGACCGGAACGATAGGTGTGCACTACCACACCTGGCTCATTTTTTTGGCTTCTTGTAGAGACAAGGTCTTGCCAAAATGCCGGGTCGGTCTCAAACCCCGGGGGCCCCAGGCCATCCTCTCGCCTCAGCCACCCAGAGCTCTGGGATGACAGGCATGAGTCCCCGCACCTGGCCTCCAAACCTTTCTCGGAGCCATACCGCAAGGCCCGCTCCCTTCTGATGAACTAGTGTTGGGAGCCACCCTCAGAAGCCTTCAGGTTGACAGGGTCAGGAAGGTTGCAGGCCAACTCTGGGCAGCTATCGGCCCTGATTCTTCTACTCATCTAGTTATGTTTGTCGTTGGTATCCAGAGAGTTGGGAGATGCAAATTAATAGTAGTCTGTTGAAAGAATCTATTAGTAGAAACAAGCAGTTAGTGATATGGAAATTTTCTACCGAGATATTAACCTCCAATTGAGTTTCTCTGTCTCTACCCTTTTGGTG
Source organism: Cephalopachus bancanus (assembly GCA_027257055.1). Lineage (NCBI taxonomy): Eukaryota > Metazoa > Chordata > Mammalia > Primates > Tarsiidae > Cephalopachus > Cephalopachus bancanus. The sequence continues at coordinate 24,340 of JAPVLO010002719.1, read as the reverse complement.
CTTGAACCCACAACAATGATTAAAAACTGCGGGTGGCACTCTCCTACCTCTGGGAGCCTTGGGTTGAATGTGCATCTGGGCTCTCCTTATCCCTGTCAGGGGACTATAGATGCAAATTATAAACATCATGTTTGGCATCATAATAGGCTTATTAGTTTTAGTTTTATTTTTTTAAGTTGGTTGTATTTAGGAGCTTTTGATATGTTGTTTTCATTTTTGCTAAGTTTGAAGTGTTATATAGGTATTTTTAGCATAGTGAAAAATGTTATTGTGATGATTATGAGTGTTTTAATTTTAGGTGCAGCTGTTTATGCAACAAAACAGATGGATGACCCTATAATTTGCAGTATACACAAACTTTTTGCAGCTTTGCTGGACTGCCTTCATTGCTCTGTGCCCAATGGCCACACTAGCCTGGTATCATCTGTTCCTTGAGCTCACACACGTCTTTCCTGTGGAGCATGAATGTGGAGGGTGGAGGCAGGCCTTCTGGTGCACATGGCAAAATGCGTGGGACTGACGTACCTGACGGCCACCTTTGAAGCCTCCTGCGAACTACGGGCCAGAAAGTGCCTTTTCCTCTCCCATCCCTAAGGGTGACTCCCTGTGCTGGGTGGCAGTGGTGCTGGTGGTGGTGGTGGTGATTATTATTATTTGGAGTCAGAATCCCGCTCTGTCACCCATGCTAGAGGGCAGGAGCTCACTTATGCCCACTGAGGACTCCACATGCTGGGCTCAAGCAATCCTCCTGCCTCACCCCCCTGAGTGGCTGTAACGACAGGCCTGCCCCACCATGCCCAGCTATTCTCCTGATTTAATCTTGATGGCCGAATTGAGGTCTCACCCTGTGTCCTGGTCTGGTGTTGAACCTGCAGGCTCAGGCCATCCACTTGCCGGGGCCTCTGAAGGGACATCATGCCAGGCTGAGCCCCTGAGCACAGCCTGTGGTTTTGGTGGAGGTGGTAGTTGGTATTATTATTCTGAGTCAGAGTTCTGCTCTGTCGACCCGTCTGGAACTCAGGGAACTGCTCTTGGTCACCACGACCTCTACTGACTGGGCTCTTGTGATACTCCACCACGTCCTCCCGATTGACTGGAACAAAAGGCCTGCACCATCAAGCTCGACTCATTTTTTTTTGGCTTCTTGTAAAGATGAGATCTTACCAAGGTGCCTGGGATGGTCTCAAACCTGGCAGCTCAGGCCATCCTCTTGATTCAGCCTACTAGAGTGCTGGGATGACAGATGTGAGCTCTTGCTCCCAGCATACATACCCCTCTTGGGCCCCCCCCACGTGGCCTGCTCCCTTCCGATGACCGGGACCCCAGAGAGGGCAGCCAGATTCACCCCCTTAGCTCTTCCCAGGGGGAGTGACTGGTGCATGGATGTGTCTTTGCCTGGGCACCCACCCCTCCTCCTATCTCGTTCACCTGGGTGGACCTGCAAGCTCCTCCCAGGGGCCATCTTGGGGAAAGGGAAGGCTTGATTCTCAAACCTCTGGTGGGATGGGATGGCCAGGCAATTCACACCTGTCTCCTAGGCACATGGAGAGGCTGAAAGGGGAAGATGGCTGGAGCCCGGGACCTCGAGACCAGGCTGATCACCATAGCAAGCACCTACCTCAACCCCAAGCAAAACCCAGAAAACCTTGGGTGAGGGCAGTCCTCTGCAGGAGGATCACCTCTGCCCAAGAGTTCAACACTAGGCAGGACCACCAGAATGTTGACCAAAATGGAAAGCTATGATCACAGCAGTTTGGTTGGCACAGGCTGAGAGGATGGCCCGAGTTGGGCAGTTTGAGAGCAGCCTGGGCAACCGAGTGAGGAGAGAAAAAGAAGAACGAAAGACAGAAAGAAAGGACGGAGGGAAGGCAAGAAGGAAGATAGAAAGGAAAGCAAGCAAGAAAGAAATCCATTCTCCGGCAAACCTTCTGCCCTCAGGCCTTCCACCCTGCCCCCCACGCGTGAGAGTCCCCCAAGCTTGGCAACATCCCTCCTGAAACCCTCCAATGGCTGACACTTTCATGCGGGAGTTCACGAGTCTCCCTGGCCGGGTTCCTGTCAGCTCTCCTCTATGAGGTGAGAAATGTGCACCAGACAGACCGACCCACCCACTTGTCAATGAGGACCTTCTGCCAGGAAAGGCCAGGGACACTTCCCTCACCAGGAACATTTCTTTGTTCCCAATTCCATTTTTCCCAGCTCTAAAGGAAGTCACCCTGTCAACTAACCATGCGCAGTTGAGAATCTGTGTATGATTCTGAAGTTTTTGGAGACAGTGTCTGGGTCTGTGGACAAGGCTGGAGCCTGGGGAAACTACTGTCATTCATCCCCAGGCTTGAAATCAGGGGCTCCGGTATTTCTCCCACATCAGCCTCCTGAGCGGCCAGGAAGACGGGCACCTTGACCCCAGACCTCTTGTTTGGATGGGTGTGGAGACGGTCTCTCCCTGCATGGCCCTGGCTGACCTTGGGCTCCTGGGTTCCAGCCATCTTCCCATCTCAGACACCCAGAGCACTGGGATTCCAGGCATGGGCCACCATACCAGGACTTCTGTTTCATTTTTGATGAAGTATTGAAGCCAGACTTTGGCGATCAGCTTCATCATCTCACTGCTTTGGGAGGCAGAGCCTAGTGGCCAGCCCGAGCCCATAAACCGAGACCCACTTGGACAACTTGGCAAGCCCTCATCTCTACCCTCCATCACAAATGAGTCAGGCATGGTCATGTGAGCCTGTCTTTCAGTCTCCTTGTAAGGTTGGGGAAAGACTTGCCAGAGCCCTGTGGGCCTAGTCTGCAGTGGTCGGGAGCAATTCACTGCCCTGCATCCTGGGTGACAGAGTGAGACTCCAACTCTGACCCCCATAGGTCGAGGCAATGGGAGACATGATCGTGTTACCGCACCCAACCTGGCCCACGGAGACTCTGGCGATAAAAAAGACACCTCCCACGTGTGTCATGATGTGCATCCATGGCTCCCCAGTGAAAGGTCCGTGTGGGAGGGGGACGATGGAGTGATCGGGCGAGGAAGGGTCCCTCGCCCTGGCCGAAGATGGGAGACCAGAAAACTGGAACCAGGGGTGGCCACGGCATTGCCATATTGCCTTTATTGCTCTGTTCCTGAAGGCTGCCCCAACAGGGGACTGTCTCATCCATGAGCTCACAGTGGTTTTGCCTTGGGGCACAAGTCTAGAGGGTGGAGACAAGCCTTCTGGGGCATGTGGCCGAATGCATGAGATGAATGTGCCCTGTGGTCACCTTTGAAATATCCCTTGAATGACAGGCCAGATAGTGACTTTTCCTCCCCCATCCCTGAGGATGACTCCTCATGCTGTGTGGCCATGGTGGTTGTGGTGGTAGTGATTATTACTATTTGGAGTCAGAATTACACTCTGTCAACCAGGCAGAAAGCAGGGGCACACTCCTGGCCACTGCAGACTCCAACTGCTGAGCTCCAGTGATCCTCGGACCTAAGTCCCCCGAGTGGCTGGAACTACAGGCCTGTGCCACCTCACCTGGCTAATATTTGGATTTAATTTTGATGACAGAGATGAGGTCTCACCCAGTGTCCCGGGCTCTTGTCGAACCTGCAGCCTCAGGGCATCCACTCTCCTGGGCCCCTGATGGGCCAGAATGCCATGCTGAGCCCCTGAGCCCAGCCTGTGGTGGTGGTGATGGTGGTGATTGGTATTATTATTCTGAGTCAGAGTCCCACTCTGTCACCCAGTCTAGAGCGCAGAAGCCCATTCTCGACCACCACAATCTCCACTGGCTGTGCTCCAGCGATTGTCCCATCATGGCCTCCAGAGTGCCAAAATGACAGGCATGCCTTTCCATGGTCGGCTCACTTTTTTGGCTTCTTCTAGAGACGAGGTCTCGCCAAGGTACCCAGGCTGGACCTGGGAGCTCATCCTCTCTCCTTGACCTACTGGAGCACAGGGATGACAGGTGTGAGCCCCCACGCTGTCTCTACACCCCTCTCAGGCCCCACCACGAGACCTGCTGCCTTCTGATGTCCCAGAAACCCAGCAAAGGCATCCATAACCGCCCACCAAGCCATCCCTGGGGAGAGCCAATGGTGCAGGGATGTGTCACCACTCGGGTGCCCACCCCTCCACCTGCCTCATTGCCCAGCATGAATCCACATGCTCCTCCCAGGAGCTGCCTCTGGGGAAAAGGGGAAAGCATGTCTCTCAAATCATCGGGAGAGCGGGGATGGCCTGGCAACTCATGCCTGTCTCATAATGAGGAAAGAAAAGAAAAGAAAGAAAGAATGAACGAAAGAAGGAAAATGTAAGTCAACAAAGTAATCCATTCTCCTGCAAACCTTATTCCTTAAGTCCTTCCCCCCAAAACCCCCTTCACATATGAGGTTCCCTATGCTCAGTACCCTGCAGCCAAAACCACACCAATGGCTGCTACCCCTTGGAGCGGGAGTTCCTGAGGCTCCCTTGCTGCGTTCCTGCCAGTTTGTCTACAAGGGGAGAAATGTTCTCCAGACAGGCCGACCTTTCGACTCGGCAATGAGGATCTTCCAACAAAATAGGCCAGGGACATATCCCTCATGCAGGGACATTTCTTCCCACAATCCCATTTTTCCTGGCTCTAAAGTAAGTCGCCCTGTGAACACACCACGCGCAGTTGAGAATCTGTGTATAATTCTGATATTTTTGGACACAGGATCTGGCTCTGTGGCCCAGGCTGGGGCCTGGAGTCACAAACGTTGTTCACCACCAGCATCAAAATCATGGGCTCTGGCTATCCTCCCACCACAGCCTCCAGAGTGGCCGGGATGACGGGAACCTCGACCCAAGACCCCCTGTTTGGATGAGTGCAGAGACGGGGTCTCCTTGCTTGACCGGCATGGTCTTGTGTCGCTTTCAATAACGACTCTCACACGATTCTTCTGCAAGCTGCTTTAATCCCAGGTTACTACATCGTTCTTCTTCTCTTTCTCCTATTCGTGACCTTAAATCTAGTATCTCTGCCAATCAATTAAGGTAACGCGGCACGCCCCGTAAGAGAGGATTGTATGCTGATATCCTTTAGTTGCCTTATCAGGGCTTGTTTTGTCTTGTGGTCTGGCTGCTTCAGGCGCCATGCTAGGGCGGAGGCGCTCCACAGCTCCCCCTTTTTTATTTATTTTGGCAGGAGAGGGTAGTGGTCACAGCCCCCATATAACAAGGACCATGTAAGACAGTCTATCTCGCGCGTGTAATCGCCAGACCGACTGCCCACCTGTCCGACACCGATTTTCTGGGGATGGGAGAGGCGGTGTCGACCCATATGCAGCTGGACATGCCCTCCACGGGATAACTCCTCCTGGGCCCCCGTGTGCAGTACTATTCTCACATCCTGCCCTGTTCTTATTGCCCTAACGCGGCAACCCAGACCTGAGGGGATTGATCCACCTCCATGGCAGCAAAGGCCTGCGCTAGTAGCGCACGGTCACGTGCATTGCGTTGATGCATACGGCAGAGACAATAGAGGCACAGGACACAACAAGAGAATAACAAAAAGGCCATTGAACCCATTCCCGCCCACTCTTTAAGGTGGTATGCCGCCTGGGCGATCCGGGAGGCCAAGGTTTTGAGCGACTACTGGATCTACTCTGATGGCGCTGATGATTTCACGACGTAGAGCCTCCGTCAGGTTGTCAAAACTCTTGGGACCAATTACCTAAAAGATGGAGGGAAAGCTTTCGAGAGAGGTTAGCAGCAATGGTCATATTGTGGTATGGGATGCCGGTTACGCATAAAGCAATAGTGTGCCATTCACACCCTATTTGCACCATGCGCCAGAGAATGTCTACTTGTTCTTGTACTACGTCAACTCTTTGATCTAAGATCATAATGCCACCACACAAGTGATTGTTAATATTACTTTGGGTGTTTAATGCCGCAGCAACAGTGGAAGACAAGGTGTTTAAAGTGGTGGCGGTCTATACTGTGGTACACATGGCAACAGCGGCTGTAGCAACTGCAGCGGCTGCCATTGCAATTGCTGCAATGATGGCGGCTGTAATGCCGAAGTCTCTCCTCTGTCTAAAAGGAGAGAGAGCATTAGGGCCCCAGCAAGAGTGTAATAGAAATCAGGGGCTGGTGCCAGTTAAAAATCTGGGGAAAGTACGTGCCGAATAAGTGTCTAGGAAATACTGTTAAAATTCCCCATTGTTGCTCAGCACGACTTATGGGGAGGTTCAGCATCAGCGTTCCCAGCAGAAGCCACGTCGTCGGACTCATCATCAGCAATTGGGGTTCGTTCCTCGGGGGTCTTTGTAGTGCGTGTTAGTCGCTCAGGTACCCACACCGGGTCTGGGCTGTCCTGTGGAAAAACACACACAGATCCTCTCGCCCACGTTAATACTGGGTCGGGACCTCTCCATTGTCCCGTGATAACATCTTTCCATTTAACATAGCCCCTTTTATGCGGTACTGCGCCTAGATGGCGGTCCGCAGCAGAATTGTTCTCGTTGTCCAGCTGAAGAAAATTTAAAGTTAATAATGCTAATGACAGTCTTTGTTTAGGTTTGTAACCCATGCCTATTCCCCCTTTTTGTTTTTGAAGTAGTTCTTTTAGTGTGCGATGAGCCCTCTCGACTATCCCTTGACCTTGGGGATTATAAGGGAGCCCATGGCGCAGGTCCACGTTCATTTGTGCACAGAACTGTTGAAATGTTCGGGAGGTGTAGGCGGGGCCATTATCTGTTTTGATTTGCTGAGGCATGCCCCAGGCGGCCCACGCCTCCAAGCAATGGGAGATAACATGATGTGCCTTTTCTCCAGCCATGGCCGAGGTAAACAAAATTCCGGAACAGGTATCTATGGAAACATGGACATACTTGAGGTTACCGAACTCTGCCACATGAGTGACGTCCATTTGCCAAACCCGTGAGGGGAGAAGGCCTTTTGGATTCACCCCCCATGAAGGGGGGTGGTGGAAAGTAACACATGATCCGCAAGATTTTACAATATCTCTGGCCACATGACGGGGTATTTGGAAACGGGTCTGTAATGTTTTTGAGTTAACATGAAACTGGGCATGAAAATCTTGTGCCTTTGGGCAGGGGTTACAAGGAAAGCCTGTTGAAGTCGCGTAAGGTTGTCAGCCTGGGCATTACCCTCACTGAGGGGTCCTGGTAGGCCAGTGTGTGCACGGATATGCTGAACAAAGAATGGCTCTGAATCGGCTAGGCAATGCCTTCCAGGCTCGCATTGCCATGTGATTAATTTGATCATACACAACCTGGGGGTATCCTATCTGTTGGTTAGCAAAGCGGCCCTGCCCCAACAGCATATCAACATCCCAAGCCCCATTACCCGCCGCCCGGTTTCTTGCTGCCTGCTCATTAGCCAATTCTATGTAATAGGCCTTCCAATCTAAATATTGTCCCAGGTTCATGCAAGCCTTCACTAATCTCTGCCAGTCTCCGGGGGTCATGGCGAACCGTTCTAGGGCCTCCACCATTGCTGTCGTGAAGGCAGCAGTGAGCCCGTATGTTCGTACGGCCTCCGCGAGGTTTTTTACTGTTTTGAAATCTAATGGTTCATGGTACCGGTTTCCTGCATTGTCCACGAACACCGGAAAAGTTTGCCATGTGCCGCTGGCATGGACCTCCCTCCACACTTCATTGTTGAAAGAAGCGCCTCCTCCGGGAGGCGCAGAAGGATTATACAGGGGAGGAACTCCTACCGACCCAGGGACAGAGGATCCGCCCTTATCTCGGGCGCGGCCCCGACTGAGTTCTAACTTTTCAACTCGAGTCACGAGATCTCTAAGTTCCTCATCTGACTCCAGTTCTGAGTCAGAGGCTGCCTCGCTGTTCCCTCTTGAGGAAGTTGATCGTTCCTCTTTTATTTGGTCAAGCGCTGCTTGGCCTTGCTCGACTGTTTGCACGCACTTTTGATCTTCCAAACAGGCATGAACCAGTCTCCAAAGGGGCTGGACCCCACCTGCCACCTCTCCTAGCTCTCGAGCGCGGTCAATATCCTGCCCCACTTTGTCCCAACTACCCACTGTGAGATTCCCCGAAACGGCAAACCACGGTGCAATCTCGTCTACCTGTGTGATAAAATCAGTCAAGGTTTTATCCCTTAATTTTAGTCCTTTTGTTCTTAGGAGAGTTTTAAGAGCCTGAAAAAGCGGGTGAGAGGAAGTAGTGCCCATGTTAGCAAAAAGGGGATCACCTCTACACCGAGGGCCCTTTTAGATGGCCTCTTTACCGAGGACCTTCCCAAATCGCCTCTTTACCGAGGACCTTCCCAAATCGCCTCTTTGCCGAGGACCTTCCCAAATCGCCTCTTTGCCGAGGACCTTCCCAAATCGCCTCTTTGCCGAGGACCTTCCCAAATCGCCTCTTTGCCGAGGACCTTCCCAAATCGCCTCTTTGCCGAGGACCTTCCCAAATCGCCTCTTTGCCGAGGACCTTCCCAAATCGCCTCTTTGCCGAGGACCTTCCCAAATCGCCTCTTTGCCGAGGACCTTCCCAAATCGCCTCTTTGCCGAGGACCTTCCCAAATCGCCTCTTTGCCGAGGACCTTCCCAAATCGCCTCTTTGCCGAGGACCTTCCCAAATCGCCTCTTTGCCGAGGACCTTCCCAAATCGCCTCTTTGCCGAGGACCTTCCCAAATCGCCTCTTTGCCGAGGACCTTCTTAAATCGCCTCTTTTACCGAGGACCTTCCCAAATCGCCTCTTTGCCGAGGACCTTCCCAAATCGCCTCTTTACCGAGGACCTTCCTAAATCGCCTCTTTACTGAGGACCTTCCCAAATCGCCTCTTTGCCGAGGACCTTCCCAAATCGCCTCTTTACCGAGGACCTTCCCAAATCGCCTCTTTGCTGAGGACCTTCCCAAATCGCCTCTTTGCCGAGGACCTTCTTAAATCGCCTCTTTGCCGAGGACCTTTTTAAATCGCCTCTTTACCGAGGACCTTCTTAAATCGCCTCTTTGCCGAGGACCTTCTTAAATCGCCTCTTTACCGAGGACCTTTCTAGTTTTTTTTTTTTTTTCCCTCCCTTGTGGGATCTACATACCAGTCGACTGCCCTGAGCAGCTGCAGTTCTGAATCCAAGGATTTCGGCTTCTTTGAGTTCCCCGTACGGGCCACCACTTGTCGCTTTCAATAACGACTCTCACACGATTCTTCTGCAAGCTGCTTTAATCCCAGGTTACTACATCGTTCTTCTTCTCTTTCTCCTATTCGTGACCTTAAATCTAGTATCTCTGCCAATCAATTAAGGTAACGCGGCACGCCCCGTAAGAGAGGATTGTATGCTGATATCCTTTAGTTGCCTTATCAGGGCTTGTTTTGTCTTGTGGTCTGGCTGCTTCAGGCGCCATGCTAGGGCGGAGGCGCTCCACAGTCTTGGACTCCTGGGATTCAGCCATTCTACCACCTAAGCCTCCCAGAGTGCTGGGATTGCAGGTGTGAGCTGCTGGGTCAGGCCTTCTAGTTTGATTTAGACGAAGGATCGAGGCCAGGCTCAGGAGCTCAGCCTAGTAAACCCAGCAATTTAGGTGGTGGACGCTAGCAGCCAGCCCGAGCCTGTGGGCTGAGACCTGCCCGGGCACCTGGGAGAGACCTCATCTCTACCCTCCATCAGTAATGAACCAGGAGTGGTGGCACTCCCCTGTTGTTCTGGCTCCTTGGTAGGCCAAGGTAAGTCTCCCCAAAGCCCAGCAGGCTGAGGTTATGGTGCCTGGGAGAGAGCTACCCCCCTCCAATCTGGGCGATGGGGTGAGACTCTGACTCAAAAAAAAAAGGAAAAAAATATAAAAGCATCAATTTGTGTAAGAAATTGGGAACAGACAACTAAACATCATCGTGAACAGAGACAGAGATCAATTGGGAAGGAGGACCCAGTCTTGGGTCTACAATTCCCAAAAGACGGTGGATCAGCAGACAATAGGGCTATAGCTTTGGGAGGCTAAGGCAGGGGACTGAGAGAGCCTGGGACTTTGAGACCAGCCTGGGACATGTAGTGAGAACTTGTCACTCCCCAGAATGCAAACACTGGAGTCACACATGGGGGCTTGCAGTCCCGGCTACACGGGATGTGGTGGCCTCTGTGCTGGGTCATTCCTTTGCATCACCCCTGCTGACAGAATATGGGAGTCCAGGATGGACACTGTGGCTTATGGTCTCCAGCCCTGTGCCCTGGGAGGCCGAGATGGGAGGTTGCCTGAGCCCAGGGGTCAGAAACCAGCCCAGGAGATGTGGCAAGACCTCGTCTCAATGAGAGGTCCCAAAACCAAGACAGGAGCGATGGCTTATGAGTCCCGTCTCCTCGGGGACCAAGGCGGGAGAACTGCCTCAGCCCCACAGGTTGACGACCCAGGACCCACGATAGTATTGCCAGGCCCTAGCCTGGCCGACAGAGACCCTGGGAACACAAAACACGCCTCCCACATGCATCATGATGTGCGTCCATGGCTCCTGAAGGAAGGGTCCGTGTGGGCAGGGGATGATGGAGAGAATAAGGGGCACTTCCAATGCCTGAATATGGATGACAGGGAGACCGGAACCTGGGCTGGCCACGCCTTTGCTGGACCGCCTTCATTGCTCTGTGCCTGATGGCCAACCTAGCCTGGTGCCATCTGTTCCTTGAGCTCACACACATCTTTCCTGTGGGGAGCGAATGTGGAGGGTGGAGGCAGGCCTTCTGAGGCACGTGGTGAAAGGCATGGGACAGACGTGCCTGAACCACCTTTGAAACCTCCCACAAATGACAGGTCGGAAAATGCCTTTTCCTCTCCCATCCCTAAGGGTGACTCCTCATGCTGGGTGGCAGTGGTGGTGGTGGTGGTGGTGGTGGTGATTCTTATTATTTGGAGTCGAAATCCTACTATGTCGCCCATGCTGGAGTGCAGGGACACGCTCACAGTCACTATGGACTCCACATGCCGAGGTCAGGCAATCCTCCTGCCTTGGCCCCCAGAATGGCTGTAATGACAGGCCTGCCCCACCATGCCCAGCTATTCTCTTGATTTATTCTTGATGGCCAAATTGAAGTCAGACTGTGTCCTGGTCTGGTGTTGAACCTGCAGGCTTAGGCCATCCACTCGCCTGGGCCTCCGAAGGGAGAGAATGCCAGGTTGAGTCCCTGAGCACGGCCTGTGGTTGTGGTGGCAGTGGTAGTTGGTATTATTCTGAGTCGGAGTTCTGCTCTGTCACCCAGGTGGGAGCGCAGGGTACCGCTCTCAGCCACTGTGACCTCTACTGACTGAGCTCCTGCTATACTCCCACTGCATTCTCCCGGGTGGCCAGAATGAAAGGCCTGTGTCACCATCTTGGCTCATTTTTTTTGGCTTCTTGTAGAGATCAGGTCTCTCCAAGGTGCCTGGGCTGGTATTGAACCTGGCGGCTCAGGCCATTCTCTTGATTTGGCCTACCAGAGTGCCGGGATGACAGATGTGAGCTCATGCTCCTGGCATACACACCCCTCTTGAGCCCCACCACGTGGCCTGCTCCCTTCTGATGACTGGGACCCTGGAGAGGGTGGCTGGATTCACCCACTTTGCTCTCCCTGGAGGGAGTGCCAGGCACATGGGTGTGTCTTTGCCTGGGAACCCACCCCTCCTCCCATCTCTTTCTCCAGGGTTGACCCGCAAGCTCCTCCCAGGGACTGCCTTGGGGAAAGGGAGGGCTTGATTCTCAAACTTCAGGTGGGGCAGGACAGCTGGGTGATTCACGCCTGTTTCCTTGGAACATATCGAGGTTGAAACGGGAAGATGACTGGAACCCTGGACCTCGAGACCAGGCTGGTCACCATAGCAAGCACCCACCTCGACCCCAAGCAAAACCTAGAAAACCTTGGGTGAGGGCAGTCCTCTGTGGGAGGATCGCCTCTGATCCAGAGTTCAACACCAGGCAATATCACCAGTATGTCCACCAAATGGAAAGCTATGATTGGAGCAGTTTGGTAGGCACAGGCTGAGAGGATGGCCTCAGTTTGGCAGTTTGAAAGCAGCTGGGGCAACTGAGTGAGGAGAGAAAAGGAAGGAAGAAAGAAAGAAAGAAAGAAAGAAAGAAAGAAAGAAAAGAAGGAAGGCAAGAAGGAAGAAAGAAAGGAAAGAAAGAAATAAAGGAATCCATTCTCCTGCATACCATCTGCTGTCGGGTCTTCCACCCTGCCCCTCCACATGGGAGGGTTCCCCAAGCTCGGCAATTCCCACCCCAACCACCTCCAATGGCTGACCCTTTGAGGCTGGAGTTCCTGAGGCTTCCTGGTCGTGTTCCTGTCGGCTCTCCTCTATCAGGGGATAAATGTGCACCAGGCAGGCTGACCCTCCCACTCGACAACAAGGACCTTCTGCTAAGAAAGGCCAGGGAAACTTTCCTCAACTGGGGACATTTCTTTGCCCTCAATTCCATTTTTCCTGGCTCTAAAGCCAATCGCCTTGTGAACTAACCATGTGCAGTTGAGAATCTGTGTACGATTCTGAAGTTTTGGAGACAGTGTCTGGGTCTGGGACACAGGCTGGAGCCTGGGGAAACTACCCTCTTTCACCACCAGCCTCAAAATCGCAGGCTCCAGCGATCCTCCCACATGAGCCTACTGAGTGGCCGGGAAGACGGGCACCTTGACCCCAGATCCACTGTTTGGATGGGTGCAGAGACGGGCTCTCCCTGCATGGCCCCGGCTAACCTTGGGCTCTTGGGCTCCAGCCATCTTCCCACCTCAGACTCCCAGAGCGCTGGGATTCCAGGCATGGGCCACCATGCCAGTCCTTCTGTTTCATTTTTGACAAAGAATCGAGACCGGACTCAGGTGCTCAGCTTCATCATCTCACTGCTTGGGTAGGTGAAGTCCAGCGGCCTCCCGAGCCCAAGGACTGAGAACCACTCAGGCAACTTGGTGAGACCTCATCTCTAACCTCCGTCTCAAATGAGCCAGGCATGGTGGTGTGTGCCTGTTTTCAGTCTCCTCGGAAGGCCAGAGCAAGGATCACCAGAGCCCTGCAGGCCTAGTCTGCAGTGGCTGGGAGCGATCCACCACCCTACAGCCTGGGTGATGGAGTAAGACTCTGACTCTAAGCCCTATAGATCGAAGTCCCAGGAGCTACGATCATGCTGCTGCAACCCAACCTGGCCCATGGAAACTCTGGTGACAAAAAAGATGCCTCCCACGTGCATCACGACGTGCATCCCCAGTGAAAGGTCCATGTGGGAGGGGGACGATGGAGTGATCGGGAGAGGAAGGGACCCTCGCCCCAGCTGAAGGTGGCAGACTGGGGAACTGGAACCAGGGCTGACCGCAGCATTGTCGAATTGTCTTGATCACTCTGTTCCCACAGGCTGCCCTAATTGGAGGCCCTCTCTTCCATGAGCTCACAGATGTCTTTGCCTTGAGGAACTAGTCTGGAGGGTGGAGGCAGGCCTTCTGGGGCCCATAGCTGAATGCATGGGATGAACATGCCCTGTGGTCACCTTTGAAATATCCCATAAACGACAGACTGGAAAGTGCCGTTTCCTCTTCAATCCCTGAAGATGACTCCTTGTGCTGGGTGGCCATGGTGGTGGTGGTGATGATTACTATTTGGAGTCAGAATCATGCTCTGTCAACCAGGCCAGAATGCAGAATGCATGGGCACACTCATGGCCACCACAGACTCCACCTGCTGAGCTCAGGCGATCTTCACGCCTCGGTCCCCCGAGTGGCTGGAACCACAGGCCTGCACCACCACACCCAGCTAATATTTGGATTTAATTGTAATGACCTAGACGAGGTCTTCTCCAGTGTCCCTGGCTCTTGTCGAACCCACAGGCTAAGGCTGTCCACTCCCCTGGGCCTCTAAAGGGCCAGAATGCCATGCTGAGCCCCTGAGCCACGCCTGTGGTGGTGGTGGTGGTGGTTGGTATTATTATTCTGATTCAGAGTTACCAAGTCCAGAGCGCAGGGGCCTGCTCTCGGCTACCACAGCCTCCACCGGCTGGGCTCCAGTGATTCTCCCGTTGTGGCCTCCTGAGTGCCAGAACAACAGCTGTGCGGCACCACACTTGGCCCATTATTGTTGGTTTCTTCTAGAGACGAGGTCTTGCCAAGGTGCCTGGGCTGGGCTTGAATGTGGGAGCTCAGGCCATCCTCTCACCTCAGCCTACCAGAGCACAGGGATAACAGGTGTGTGTTCCCACGCTGGCCTCCACACCCCTCTTGGGTCTCACTGCAAGGCCCGCTGCCTTCCGATGTCCTGGGAACCCAGCAAGTGTGGCTATAGTCACCCGCCGAGTTATCCCCAGGGAGAGCAACTGGTGCAGGGGCATGTCATCATCAGGGCGCCCACCCCTCCACCCGCCTCATTCCCCAGGTTGGACCCGCATGCTCCTCACAAGGGCCACCTCTGGGAAAGGGAGGGCATGACTCTCAAATCATCAGGGGAGTGGGGACGGCCTGGTAACTCACGCCTGTCTCCTCGGCAGTCTGGAAAGCCGAGACGGGAAGATGGCTCGAGCCTGGGAGCTAGAGATCAAGTTGAACACCATAGCAAGCCCCCTCCGCGATCCCAAGCAAAACCAGAAAACCTTGGGAGAGGGTAAGCTTGGTAGGAGGATCACTTCCGGCCCAGGGTTCAAGACCAGGCAGGAGGACCAGGATGTCGACCAAATGGAAAGCCTGTGATCACAGCAGTTTGGGAGGCAAAGGCCGAGAGGATGTCCTGATTTGGGCAGTGTAAGAGAAGCCTGGGCAACACAGTGAGGAAAGAAAAGAAAAGAAAGTAAGGAAGAAAGAAAGAAATGAAGGAAGGAAGAAAGGAAGATAGAATGAAAGGAAGGAAGGAAGAAAGAAAGAAAGAAAGAAAGGAAGAAAGAAAGAAAAATAAAGAAGGAAAGAAAATTTAAGTCAACAAAGAAATTCTTTCTGCTGTAAACCTTCTTCCCTAAGTCCTTTCCCACCCCCCCCCACATATGAGGGTCCTCATGCTCGGCACACTCCAGCCCCAACCACCCCCATGGCAGCCACCTTTTGGTGAATGAATTCCCAGGGCTCCCTCACCGCATTCTTGCCTGCTTTCTCTAAGAGAAGAGAAATGTGCCCCAGGCAGGCCGATCCTTCAACTCGGCAATGAGGACCTTCTGCCAAAAAAGTCCAGGGTCACCTCCCTCACTCAGGGACATTTCTTACCCTCAATCCCATTTTTCCTGGCTCTAAAGCCAGTCGCCCTGCGAACACACAGGGCACAGTTGAGAATCTGTGTATAATTCTGTTTTTTTCTTTAGACAGGGTCTGGCTCTGTGAACTGGGCTGGGGCCTGGGGCCCAAACGTCATTCAGAGCCAGCCTCAAAATTGCATGCTCTTTCTATCCTCCCCCCTCATGTTTCGGAGTGGCTAGGATGACAGGCATCTCGACCCAAGACCCTCAGTTTGTATGGGTGAAGAGACAGTGTCTCGTTGCATGGCCCAGGCTGGCCGTGGGCTCCTGGGCTCCAGCCATCCTCCTGCCTAAGCTTCCCAGAGTGCTGAGATTCCAGGCGTGAGCCACTGGGTCAGGTCTTCTAGTTCGATTTAGATGAAGGATCGAGGCCAGGCCTATGGGGCTCAGCCTCATCAACCCAGTGATTTTGAAGGACGAGTCCACAGCCCGAGCCCATGGGCCAATACCCACCAGGGCACTTGGGCGAGATCTTGTCTCTAACCTCCATCAGTAATGAAACAAAAAAAAAATGTAACAAATAGAAGAGCATCCATTTGTGTATGGAGGTGGGATCATCATGAACAGACCGAGATCATTTGGGTAGGAGTCCCTAGCCTTAGGCTAAAATTCTCTAAAGACAGTGGATTGGCAGAAAATGGGGAGGATAAGGTAGGGGACTGAGAGAGCCCAGGACTTTGAGACCAGCCTGGGCCACATAGCGAGACCTCGTCACTCACCAGAATGCAAACACTGGAGGCACGGATGGTGGCGCCCGCAGTGCCAGCTTAATGGAATGCGGTGGCCTCTGTCCTGGAGCATTCCTTTGCTTGAACCTGATGACAAAACTTGTGAGTCCAGGCCAGGCACCGTGGCTCACGACCCTCAGCCCCACGACGTTGGATGCCGAGTGTGAGGCTGCCTGAGCAAAGGGGTCAGAGACCAGGCCGGGTGACATGGCCAGACATCGTCTCAGCAACAGATCCCCAAAATAAAAGTCAGGCGTGATAGCCACCAGAGTTCTGGCTGCTCAGGGGCCGAGGCAGGACGACCACCTCAGGTCGAGGGCACTGGAGCCATGATCCAGTCGCCATGCCACAGCCCGACATACGGTGATTACGGTGAAAAAGAAAAGGGGTCTCCCACGTTCATCATGATGGGCAACCACCGATCCCCAGGGAAAGTTCCAGGTGGGTGGGGGACGATAGAGTGATCGGGAGAGGAAGAGGACCTAGCCCTGCATGATGGTGGCAGACCGGGCTACCAGAAACTGTGCTAGCCGCAGCGTTTACAAACTGCCTTGATCTCTCTGTACCCATCAGCCACCCTAACTCGGGGCAGTCTGTTCTGGGAGCTCACATGCGTCTTTGCCATGGGGTGTGAGTGTAGAGGGTGGAGGTTAGCCTTCTGGGGTGTGTGGCCGAAGGCATGGGACAGTCATGCCTGATGGCCACCTTTGAAACCTCTTGTGTATGACAAGCTAGAAAGTGCCTTTTCCTCTCCCATCCTTGAGGGTGATTCCTTGCTCTGGGTGTCAGGGGTGTTGGTGGTGGTGGTAATGGCGATAATTAATTGGAGTTAGTATCCTGCTCTGTCTTCCAAGCTGGAGCACAAGGGCATGCTCACGGCTACCACAGACTCCACCTGACTGGCTCAGGTGATCCTCCAGCCTCGGCCCCCTGAGTCACTGGAACCACAGGACTGCTCCACCACACTTGGCTAATCTTTGGATTTATTTTTAATGACCAAGACGAGGTCTTTCCCATGTCCCGGGACGGTGTCAAAACCATAAGCTCAGGCCGTCCACTTGCCTGGGCCTCCAAAGCACCAGGATGCCAGTCTAAGCCCCTGAGCACGGCCTGTAGTTGTGGTGCTGGTGGTGGTTGGTATTATTTTTCTGAGTTGGAGTCCTGCTCTGTCACCCAAGCTGGAGCACAGGGGCCTGCTTTCATCCAAGTTGCCTCCACCGACAGCTCCAGTGATACTCCCTCCATGCCATCCCGAGTGGCCGGAATGAAAGGCCTGTGCTACCAAGCTTGACTCATTTTTTTTTGGCTTCTTGTAGAGATGATGTCTCACCAAGGTGCCTGGGCTGGTCTCGAACCTGGGGGATCAGGCCATCCTCTTGCCTCAGACTACCAGAGCAAAGGGATGACAGGTGTGAGCCCATGTTCCTGGCCTCCACACCCCTCTCAAGGCCCCACCACGTGACCTGGTCCCTTCTGATGACCCAGGACCCCAGACAGGGCATCCGAATTTGCCTGCTGAGCACTCACCCCGGGGAGCGCCTGGCACATGTGTGTGACTTTGCTGAGGCTCCAACCCTTCCTCTTGCCTCATTCCCCAGAGTCAACCCACATGCTCCTCCCAGGGGCTGCTTCTGGAAAGGGAGGGCTTGAGTCTTACACACCTGGTAGAGCTGGGATGGCCAGGGGATTCACGTGTGTTTCCTTGGCATGTGGGGAGGCTGAATTAGGAAGATGGCCAGAGCCCGGTAACTGAAGACCAGGCTGGGAACCAATACCAAGCACCCGCCTCAACTCCAAGCAAAACCCAGAAAACCTTAGTTGAGGGCAATCCTCGGTGGCAGGATCACCTCCAGGCCAGAGTACAAGACCAGGCAGGAAGACCAGGATGTCGACCAAATGGAAAGCCTGTGATCGCAGCAGTTAGGGAGGCCCAGACCCAGAGAATAGCCCAAGTTGTGCAGTTTGAGTACAGCCTGGGCAACCTAGAGAGGAAAGAAAAGAAAGTCAGAAAGAAAGAAAGAAAGTTAGAAAGAAAGAAAGAAAGAAAAGAAGGAAGGAAGAAAGAAAGAAAGAAAGAAAGAAAGAAAGAAAGAAAGAAAGAAAGAAAGAAAGAAAGAAAGAAATCTATTATCCTGAAAACCTTCTGCTCTCAGTCCTTCCCCCTGCCACCCACATGTGGGGTCCCCCAAGCTCGGCACCTTATAGCCCCAACGCCCCTAATGGCTACCTCCACTTTGGTGCGGAACTTCCCGAGGCTTCTTGGCTGGGTTCCTGTTGGCTCTCCTCTCTGAGGTGAGAAATGTGCCCCAGGCAGGCCAATCTTCTGACTCATCAATGAGGACCGTCCACCAAAAAAGGCCAGGCCAGGGACACATCAGTCACCTGGAGACATTTCTGCCCCCTCAACCCCATTTTTTCTGGCTCTGAAGCCAGTCACCCTGTGAACACACCACGCACAGTTTAGAATCTGTGTTTGATCCCAATGCTTTTGGAGACAGGGTCTGTTTCGTGGCCCAGGCTGGGGACCGGGCACACGACCATCAGTAACCACCAGCCTCGAAATCGTGGGTTCTGAAGAACCTCCTGGCTCAGCCTGCAGAGTGCAAGGATGATGAGCACGTAGAACCCACCCCCACCAACAGAATGCGTCACCCCCACCAACAGAATGTACGAGTCCAGGCTGGGCACCGTGGCTAATGGCCATCAACCCCATGCTCTGGGGGCCGATGCAGGAGTCTGCCTGAGCCCAGGGGTTGGAGACTAGTCCGGGCAACATGGCCAGATCTTATTTCAGCTACAGGTCCCCAAAATAGAGTCAGTCATGGTACCCCCTGGAGTCCAGTCTGCGCAGGGTCTGAGGTGGAAGGAGAACCTGAGTCCCACAGGTTGAGGCCCCAGGAGCCACGATCATGCCACCATGTCCCAACCCAGCTGATGGAGACTTGGGTGACAAAAAAAGACGCCTCCAATGTGCATCAGGACAGGCGTCCAGGGCTACCCAGGGAACGGTCTGCATGGGTGGTTGACAATGGAGTGTTCAGGAGAAGAAGGAGTCCTCTACCCACCTGAAGGTGGCTGACAAGATGACTGGACCTGGGCTGGCCACGGCATTGCCAGACCGCCTTTATTGTTCTGTGCCTGACGGCCTCCCTACCTTGAGGCCATCTGTTCTGTGAGCTCACACACATCTTTGCTGTTGGGCATGAGTGTGGAGGGTGGAGGCAGGCCTTCTGGGGCACGTGACTGATGGCATGGGAGGGACATGCCCGGTGACCACCTTTGAAACCTGCAAATGACAGGACAGAGACTGCCCTTTCCTCTCCCATCCGTGAGCGTGACTGTTCGTGCCGTGTAGCAGGGGTGGTGGTAGTGGTGGTCATTATAATTATTATTTGGATTCAGAATCCTCCTCTGTCACCCAGCCTGGAGTGCAGGGGCACTCTCATGGCCACCCACCGAAGACTCCATCTGTCAGGTTCAGGCGATCTTTGTGCCTTGACCCACCGAGTAGCTGTAACCACAGGACTGTGACACCACACCTGGCTAATCTTTGGATTTATTTTTGACGGCCGAGACAAGGTCCCACCTCGTGTTCCAGTCTGGTGTCAAACCTGCATGCTCAGATCATGCAGTCGTCTGGGCCTCTGAAGGTCCGGAATGCCAGGCTGAGCCCTGAAACTGGTCTGTGGTTGTGGTGGAGCTGGTGGTTGATATTATTATTTTGAGTCTGGGTCCGGCTCTGTTGCTCAGGCCAGAGTGAAGGGTCCCTCACTCGACCACCATGACCTCCACCGGCTGTGCCCTGGCAAACTTCCTGCCATGAACTCCTGTGTGGCCAGAACGACAGGCGTGTGCCACCACACTCGGCTCATTTTTTGGCTTCTTGTAGAAATGAGTTCTCACCAAGGTGCCCGGGCTGGTCTCGAACATGGAGGTTCAGGACATCCTCTCGCCTTGGCCTCCCAGAGTGCTAGGATGTCAGGCGTGAGTCCCTCCGCCCACCCTCCACAGCCCTCTCAGGGCTCCAGCTTGAAACCCACTCCCTTCTGATGACCCGGAACCCAGGAAAGGGTGGCTGGAATTGCCCATTGGGCCCTACCCAGGGTGAGCAGCTTGTACAGGGGCATATCTCCCCCAGGGCCCCCCCCCTATATCCACCTCATTCCCCAGGGTTGACCTGCTCACTTCTCCAGGGGCCACCTCAGGGAAAAGGATGGCATGACTCTCAAACCTTCAAGGGTTTGGGGATGGCTGGGCGTCTCACGCCTGTTTCCTCAGTACTCAGGAGGCTGAACCGGGAAGATGGCCAGAGCCCAGGAGCTCGAAAAAAGGCTGGAAACCATAGCAAGCCCCTACCTTGACCCCAAGCAAAACCCAGAAAACCATGATTGAGGGCCGGCCTCAGTGGGAGTTTTGCCTCGGGCCCAGAGTTCAAGACCAGGCAGGATGACTAGGATGTTGACCAAATGGAAACCCTGTGTCTGTAGCAATTTGGGAGGCCCAGGCCAAGAGGATGGCCTGAGTCGGGCGATTTGAGAGCAGCCTGGAAAATCTAGTAAGGAAATTTAAAAAAGAGAGAAGAAAAGAAAGAAAGAAAGAAAGAAAGAAAGAAAGAAAGAAAGAAAGAAAGAAAGAAAGAAAGAAAGAAAATAAATCCATTCTCCTGCAAAACTTCTGCCCTCAGTCCTTCCCTCCCACCCACTCATGCATGAGGAAACCCCAAACTCGGGACCTTCCAGTCCCAACCACCCCAATGGGTGCCCCCACTTTGGTGTGGGAGTTGCTGAGGCTCCCTGACCAGGTTTCTGCTGGCTCTCCTCTCCGAGGTCAAAAATGTGCCCCAGGCAGGCTGACCATACGACTTAGCAAGGAAGACCTTCTGCCAAAACAGGCCATGGACACATCCGTCAACCAGGGACATTAATTCCCCCCCAATCCCGTTGCTCCTGGCTCTAAAACCAGTCGCCCTGTGAACACACCACACGCAGATGAGAATCTTTGTACGATTCTGATGTTTTTGGAGACAGGATCTGGCTCAGCGGCCCAGGCCAGGGCCCCGGGACACAAACGTCACTCTCCACGAACCTCAAAATAGTGGACTTCCACGATCCTCCAGCTTCACCCTCCGGAATGGCTGAGATGATGAACATATCGACCCCAGACACCCTGTTTGGATGGGTGTGGAGATGGAATCTCCCTGTGTGGACCAGGCTGGCTTTGGGCTCCTGGGCTCCAGCCATACTCACGGCTCCCCTTCCCAGAGTGCTGGGATTACAGGTGTGGTCCGCCGTGCCTGGCCTGCTGCCTAGTTTTCAACCTAGGATTGAGGCCAGCTCGGGGGCTCAGCCTCATCATCCCAGAGCTTTGGGAGGCTAAGACCAGTGACTGGCCTGAGCAAAAATGCCAGGACCCACCCAGGCAACTTGGTGAGACCTCGACTCTACCCTCCATTCCAAATATGCCATGCGTGGTGGCTCGCACCTGTCATTTCTGCTCCTCAGAAGGCCAAGAAAAGGCTCACAGGACCCCGGTGGGCTGAGGCTGTGGTGGCCAGGAGTGAGTCACTGCCCTCCAGCCTGGATGATGGAGTTAGACTCCAACTCAAAGAAAAAAGGAACAAAGAAAAAAAAAGAAGAGCATCCGTTTGTGTATGGAGTTGGGATCATCATAGAAAGACAGATCATTTGGGAAAGAGGCCACAGACTTGGGACTAGAGTTCCCGAAAGATGGTGGATTGGCCGACAATTGGGCTGTACCTTTGGGAGGCCAACGTGGGGGACCACTGGAGCCTGGGATTTTGAGACCAGTCTGGGCCATGTAGTGAGTCCTCATCGCTTCCCAGAATTTAAACATGGGAGTCATGTGCGGTGGTGCCCAGGGACACAGATACACGGATGCAGTGGCCTCCTTCCCAGGGCATTCCTTTGCATTGCCCCCACCAACAGAATATGTGAGTCCAGGCCAGGCACCGTGACTCATGACAATCAGCCCCCTAACCAGGGAGGCCGAAGTGGTAGGCTGTCTGAGCCCAGGGGTCAGATACCAGCCCGGGTGACGTGGCCAGACCTTGTCTGGATGAGAGGTCCCCAATATCGAATCAGGCAGGGTGGCCCCTGGAGTCCTGGCTACTCATGGGAGGAGGTGGGATGGCCACTTGAACCCATCAGGTTGAGGCCCCGGGAGCCATGATTGTGCCACAATGACCCAACACGAATGACAGAGACTCCTGCGACAAAACAGAAGTGTCCCACATGCATCATGATTGGCATCCACACCTCCCAGGGAATGATCTGTGTGGATGGGGGACATTGGAGTGATCCGGAGAGAATAGGGCCCTCCCTGCAACTGAAGGTAGCAGATCAGGCAACCGGAACCTGGGCTCTCTGCCACATTGCCAGACCACCTTGATCACTCTGTTCCCGAAGAACATAATAAGTTGGGGCATTATGTTCCTCAAGCTCATGAGTCTATGCCATGGGGCACTAGTGTGGAGGGTGGACGCAGACCTTCTGTGGCTCATGGCCAAAGGCATGGGATAGATATACCCGGTGGCCACCATTGAAACCTCCCGTGAACGACAGGGCAGAAAGTGCATTTTCCTCTCCCATCCCTGAGGGTGAATCCTTGCGCTGAGTGACAGGGTTGGTGGTGGTGATTTTGATGGTGATTATTATTATTTGGTTCAGAATACCACTCTATCACACAGGTTGGAGCACAGGGGCATGCTCATGACTACCGCAGACTCCACCTGCCAGTGTCAGGTGATCCTCCCGCCTCCCCCCACCTGAGTAGCTAGAACCATAGGACTGCGACACCACGCCTGGCTAATCTTTGGATTTATTTTTGATGGCTGAGATGAGGTCTTGCCCCATGTCCCAGGCTGGTGTCAAATCCACAGGCTCAGGCCGTTTGCTTGCCTGGGCCTCCGAACGGCCAGGATGACAGGCTGAAGTCCTGAGACTGGCCTATAGTTGTGGTAGTGGTTGGTATTATTATTCTGAGTCAGAGTTCTGGTCTTTCACCCAGATCGAAGTGCAGGGTCTTGCTCTCGGCCACTGTGGCCTCCACTGGCTGTGCTCTGGTGATCCTCCCATTGTAGCCTCCTGAGTGGCCAGAACGACAGACGTCTGCCACCACGGCTGGCCCATTTTGCTTGTTTCTTGTAAAAACAAGGTTTCGCCAAGGTTCCCAGGCTGGTCTCATACCTGCCATTCTAAGGCCATTCTCTCTTCTTGGCTTCCCAAAGCACTGGGGTGACAGGTGTGAGCCTCCACACCTGGCCATCACATCCCTCTCGAGGACCCATCACCATGCCTATTCCATTCCGATGACCCGGGATCCCAGAGTTGGCAGCTGTAGTCACCCGCATAGCCCGCAACATGGGAGCTCCTGGCACAGGGGTGTGTCTCTGTCAGGGTGCCCACCCCTCCACAGGCCTTATTCCCCAGTGTGGACCCTCTCACTCCACCCAGGGCCTGCCCCGGGGAAAGGGAGTGCATGACTCTCAAACCATCGGGTTTGAACCAGCTGGGCAACTCAAGCCTCTTTCCTCAGCACTTGCAGAGGCTGAGATGGGATGATGACCTGAGCCCAGGAGCTTGACACCAGGATGGACACCATAGCAAGCCCCCAAGTCAACCCCAAGCAAAACCCAGAAAACCTTGGGTGAGGGCAGGCCTTAGTGGGAGGTTCGCCTCCAGCCCAGAGTTCAAGACCAGGCAGACAAACCAGGATATCAACCAAATGGAAAGCCTGTGATTACTGCAGTTTTAGAGGACCAGGACAAGATGATGGCCTGAGTTGGGTGGTTTGAGAGCAGCCTGGGCAATCTAGTGAGGAAAGAAAACGAAAGAAAGAAAGAAAGAAAGAAAGAAAGAAAGAAAGAAAGAAAGAAAGAAAGAAAGAAAGAAAGAAAGAAAGAAAGAAAGAAAGAAAGAAAGAAAGAAAGAAAAGAAAGAAAGAAAGAAAGAAAGAAAGAAAGAAAGAAAGAGAAGAAAGAAAGAAAGAAAGAAAGAAAGAAAGAAAGAAAGAAAGAAAGAAAGAAAGAAAGAAAGAAAGAAAGAAAGAAAGAAAGAAAGAAAGAAAGAAAGAAAGAAAGAAAGAAAGAAAGAAAGAAAGAAAGAAAGAAAGAAAGAAAGAAAGAAAGAAAGAAAGAAAGAAAGAAAGAAAGAAAGAAAGAAAGAAAGAAAGAAAGAAAGAAAGAAAGAAAGAAAGAAAGAAAGAAAGAAAGAAAGAAAGAAAGAAAGAAAAGAAAGAAAGAAAGAAAGAAAGAAAGAAAGAAGAAAGAAAGAAAGAAAGAAAGAAAGAAAGAAAGAAAGAAAGAAAGAAAGAAAGAAAGAAAGAAAGAAAGAAAGAAAGAAAGAAAGAAAGAAAGAAAGAAAGAAAGAAAGAAAGAAAGAAAGAAGAAAGAAAGAAAGAAAAAAGAAAGAAAGAAAGAAAGAAAGAAAGAAAGAAAGAAAAAAG
>JAPVLO010002718.1:0-68315 GCA_027257055.1 Cephalopachus bancanus | reverse complement strand
CACAGGAGCACCAACATTTATAAAGCAACTGCTAAGTAAACTAAAAAAAGATATTGACTCTAACACTATTATAGCTCTATTATAGCTTTATTGTAGCTCTATTATAACAACCATAGATAGATCATTGAGGCAAAATATCAACAAAAGGATCTGGAACCTCAACTTGACACTTGACCAAATGGACTTTTTTATTTTTTGAGTTGGAGTCTCTGTTACCCAGGGTGGAGTACAGTGGCACACTCATGACTACCCCAGTGTCAACCTGCTGGGCTCCAGACATCCCTCTGCCTCAGCCTTCCAAGTAGCCAGAACTATAGGTGTGCGCTACCACACCCGACTAATGCTTGATTTATTGTAGAGAAGAGGTCTTGCCAAGTCGCCCAGGCTGGTCTCAAATCCATGGGCTCAGGCAAACCACTCGTCTTGGACTCCCAAAGTGCTGGGATTGCAGGCTTAGCTGCCAAGCCCAGCCAAATGGACTTAATAGATACCTACAGATCACTCCCCACAAAGCCACAGAATATATGTTCTACTTATCAACACATGGAACATTCTCCAAGATTGATCACATCCTCAGCCATAAATCAAGCATAAACAAATTTCATAAGATTGAAATACTGCCATGCACCCCCTCAGACCACAGTGGTATAAAAATAAATATCAACACCAATAAAATTCCCTCAAAACCCACAAAGACATGGACACTAGACAGCATGAAACTGAGTGACTACTGGGTCAACACAGAAATCAAAACAGAATTTCAAAGATTCCTGAAAACAAATGAAAATAAAGACACATCTTACCAAAGTCTCTGGAATGTCATGAAATCAGTTCTAAGAGGGGAATTTATATCTCTACACACATACATCAAGAAAATGGAAAGATCACAAGGTAACAGCCTAACAAATCACCTGAGGGAGCTAGAAAGACAAGACCACCAAAACCCTAACTTCAGCAGAAGAATTCAGATCACCAAGTAAAAGCCCAAATGTGGGACATAGAAGACAAAAACATAGAAAAAAGTCAACAGAATAAAAAGCTGCTTCTTTGAAAGAAAAACCAGATTGATAGACCTGTAGCCAGAATGACCAAGAAAAACGGAGAAAAAGTCCAAATAAGCACAACAGAAATGCAAAAGATCAAATTACAACTGACCCTGAAGAAATACAAGAGATTATCAGAGATTACTATGCACACCTGTATGAAAACAAATTTGATAACTTAAATGAAATGGAGGACTTTCTGACATCACACAACTTTCCAAGGTAGAAACAAGAACACATTGAAATGCTAAATTGACCAATAACAACCCAGGAAATTGACTCCATAATAAGAAAACGATTTACATTTAAAAAGCCCTGGACCAGATGACTTTCCAATGGAATTCTACAAAATGTACAAGGAAGAGCTAATACCAATCCTATTAAAAGTATTTTAGGCAATTGAGGAAGATGGAATTCTTCCCAAATCATTTTTCAAAGTTAACATCACACTTCTATTCATACCGGCTAAAGATACAACAAAGAAAGAGAACTACAGGCCAATATCCCTAATGAACACAGATGCAAAACTTCTCAACAAGATTCTAGCAAATCAGATCCAACAACACATCTCAAAAATCATGCACCATCTGGGCTCGGTGGCTCAGTCTATAATCCCAGCATTTTGGGAGGCCAAGGCAAGTGGATTGCCTGAGCCTATGGGTTCAAGACCAGCCTGGGGAATCTTGGCAAGACCTCATCTCTACAATAAATTAAAAAAATTAACTGGATGTGGTAGCACATGCCTGTAGTTCCGTCTACTTGGAAGGCTGAGGCAGAAGGTTCGCAGGAGCTCAGCAGGTCGACGCTGGGATGACCATGAATGTGCCACTGTACTCCAGCCTGGATGCCAGTGATACTCCAACTAAAAAAAAAAACATGCACCATGATCAAGTAGGCTTCATCTCCAGGATACAGGACTGGTTCAACATCTGCAAGACCATAAATGTAATTAAATACATCAACAGATATAAAAACAAGAACCACATTATTATACCATTAGATGCAGAAAAAGCTCTTGATAAAATCCAGTATTGCTTCTTGATAAAAACCCTCAAATTCCTAGGCATAGAAGGGACATACCTCAAAATAGTAAGCACCAGCTATGATAAACCCACAGCCAGCATATTGCTAAATGGACAGAAACTGGAAACGTTTCCCCTGAAAACCAGAACAAGACAAAACTGTTCAATCACAATCACAATCCTCTCGTTCAACATAATGTTGGAAGTCATAGCTAGGCAATTAAACAAGGAAATCAGGGGAAAGGAAAAGAAGTTAAGCTATTTCTCTTTGCTACAATATAGTTCTGTACCTCAAAAATCCATGGAAATCTGTCAAAAACCTGCTTTCACTGATAAAGAACTTTGGCAACGTCTTAGGGTACAAAATAAATGTGCAAAAGAAAGTTGCTTTCTATTTTTTTGAGTTGGAGTCTCACTCCTTTGCCCAGGCTGGAATGCAGTGGCATGCATGCTCACAGCCATCCCAGCATTGAATTGCTGGGCTCTGGCGAACCTTCTACCTCAGCCTTCTGATGAGATGGAACTGCAGATGCGTGCTACCATGCCTGGCTATTTATTTATTTTTATTGTAGAGACGAGGTCTTGCCAAGTTGCCTGGGCTGGTCTCGAAGCCGAGGGCTCAGGTAATCCACTTGTCTCAGCCTCCCAAAGTGCTGAGATTACAGGATGAGCCACCGATCTTGACCAGAAAGTTGCTTTCTTATACACCAACAATAAGCAGGCAGAGAACCAGATAAAAAGCACAATTTCATTCACAATAGCCACAACGATAATGAAACCAGAGAAGTGAAGGACCTCTACACTGAAAACTACAAAACAGTGCTCAAAGAAATCTAAGAAGACACAAACAAATGGAAAAATATTCCATGCTCATGGGTAGGAAGAATCAACCTTGTTAACATGTCCATCCTACCAAAGATAATCTACAAATTCAATGCAACACCCATTAAATTACCAATATAATTCTTCTCAGATCTGGAAATGACAATACAGAAATTCATATGGAAACATTAACAACCACGAATAGCCAAGACAATCCTTAGCAAAAAAAACAAAGTGGGAGATATCACGCTTCCAGACTTCAAACTTTACTATAATGCTACTTAATCAAAACAGCCTGGTATTGGTATGGAGCGATGGAACAGGACTGAGATTCTGGAAGCAAAATCTCAATTTGTCAACCAACTCATCTTTGGTAAAGCCTCCACCAACAACCACTGGGGAGAGGAGAATCTATTCAGTAAATGGTGCTGGGAAAACTGGCTGACCACATGTAGAAAATTCAAACAGAATCCCTACCTATCACCATGCCCAAACATCAACTCTAAATGGATCAAAGACCTAAATGTAAAACCTCAAACTATAAGAATCTTAGACAATGCAGGAAACACTTTTATGGAAGTTGGAGATTGCAACCAATTCATGATGAAAACCCCGGATGTCTATGCCATAAGAGATAAGATAGACAAGTGGGACCTCATTAAACTGAAAAACTTTGCAAAGCAAAAGAAATCATCCAGAGACCGGGGAGACAGCCCACAGAATGGGAAAAAATATTTGCCAATTCTATATCTGACAAAGGCCTAACATCCCGGACCTACAAAAAAACTCAAATGTGCCAAAAGGAAAAAAAGAAAACAACCCCATTAAAAAGTGGGCAAAACTCAAGAATAGATACTTCTCAAAAGAAGACATATGGCCAGCCAACGGATACATGAAAAAGTGCTCAGCATCACTAATTATCAGAGAAATGCAAATCAAAACCACAGTGAGATATCACTCAACTCCAGTAAGAATGGCCATCATTAATAAAACAAACAACAGATGCCGGCAAGGAGACAGAGAAAGGGAACACTTCTACACTGCTGGTGGGAATGCAAACTAGTTCAACCTCTATGGAAAACTATGGCAGTTTCTAAAAGAACTAGAAACTGACCTTCCATATGACCCAGCGATCCTACTGGGAATATACCCTGAGGAACTCAAATCATTCTACGAAAAAGATACTGCATATGCATGTTTATTTCAGCCCTATTCACAATAGCAAGCACATGGAACCAACTGTGCTACCCATTGAAACTGGACTGGTTAAAAAAATGTGGTACCTATACACAATGGAGTATTATGTCACCATGAAGAAGGACAAACATATGGACTTCGAAGCATCGTTAATGGATTTAGAACCTAGAATACTCAGTGATCGCCACAGAATCAAAGAACAGAGTACCATATATTCACACTCATAAACAGACCCTGAACATTTACCATAAAATATAAGAAAGGGATTGGTAGTAGTGAGATACTGCCAGGGTAGTGATAAGGACACAAGGATAACTGATCTCAAACCAAGCAAAGTGGGGACCAGAGGGAGAGCCAAACTTTGCCTGTACTATGTCCATCTGTATACCGAATTCTGAATTGTATCCATGTCTTTAAAAAAAAATTGTGGGCCGCGCTCCGTGGCTCAGCCTGTAATCCCAGCGCTTTGGGGGGCCGAAGTGAGTGGTTTGCCAGAGCCTGCGGCTTCGATACCAGCCCGGGCAACTTGGCGAGACCTCATCTCTCCAATAAATCAAAAATTATCCGGGCATGGTAGCGGGCACTTGTAGTTCCAGCTACTTGGAAGGCTGAGGCAGAAGGACTGCCGGAGTCCAGCAGGTGGAGGCTGCGGGTGCCGGGCGTGTGCCACAACATTGCAGTCTGGGCGACGGAGTGAGACTCCAACTAAAAAACAAAAAAACAAAATTTTGTATTCTGCTTCACTTTAAATCACTTTCTCCTACCCAGGTGAAAAAAATATATAACATATTGACAATAACACCATCTAAAATCATGAAGGTAAAGATATATTTGTGTCATGTAGTGGGTTGAATAGTATTCCCTTAAGTTCCTGTCCACCTGGAACCTAGAATGTAATCTTATTTGGAAATAGGTGTTTCCTAATTTAATTAGGGTAAGCATGGAGAGGGGATCATACTGGAATAGATTCTAAATCCTATGAAAGTATCTTTACAGGAGACAGAAAAAGACACACAGAGACAGGAAAGCTGACTCCTGAAGGTGGAAGTAGAGAGTAGAGTAAGGCTGCTGTGAGTCAAGGAATGCCTGGGGTCATCAGTTGCTGGAAGAGGCAAGGAAAATTCTTCCCCTAGAAACTTTGGAGGGAGTGTGGTCCTGCTAGCACTTTAGTTTTGGACTTTTGGCTTCCAGGAATGTGGGAGAATAAATTTCTATTGTTTTAAGTCACCAATTTTGTGATAATTTGTTGCAGCATCCCTAGGAAACAAATATATGTAATTTCTATGGAAACGTGGCAGATAAAGAGATATTCTAGGAAAATAAATAGAATCCAGCCAGGATTATATGTCTTTGGACTAACAGAGTCATAAACTATAACTTTTAGTATGTTTTTGTGAAAGGGACCCACTAAAGCGGAAGTTCTTAAGGTCCTGGTGAGAAATAAAGTCACAATGGGGTCCAAGTTATATATTAGATATTACTCCCATGTCAGTCAGTGCTGCTTCTCTTCCTCTCATCATTTTTTGGCTTTCTTTGTCTGAGTGTGTTTAAAGTAGACAGCAGCAGATGACTTACTTTTTTCATAATGAATAACTCCACTGCCCATCATCTGTTTTCATGGACTACTCTGAACCCTGTCAGACTGAAGAGATCCTTCCTCCATCATCCTCATAGCAGACAGATTGAGGGTTCAAACAAAAATCACAGCAGCAACCTTAAGGCTCTTGACTTCCTGCAGTGCGTTATTTACGTTTGTTAGGCTTCCCTGTGTGTGCCACATTCCTGCTTGTTTGTGTTTTAAAATTTGACTTCCTGAGGGAGGGATGCACATATAATAGAAAGAAAGACACACCTAGCTGGAGGGTGGATATATCATAACAAAGGACACACAAATCTAATAGGAGGGCCAACATATGTACTTAGAGGACAGATGTAACCAATTAAAGAACAGAGCTATCTATTGGAGGGCATGCATATGTAATAAGTGGGTCCAGGTATATCACTGGAGACAGGATTATCTAATGAGTTGGTGCACATATATCATTGGAAGCCATGGGCATCTAATTGTATAGCTTGCATTTCTAATTGGGAAATATTTGATTTTAAAAATGATCCCTGGGTATCGAGAAGTTTCTATGAAAATGAGGGTGATATAACCTTTATTCTATGGTGTAGGGAAAGTGCAGGAAAATGATTCTGTCCTCAAGCCAGCCCAAGGTAAGACAGGATTCATGTGTGCATGTGGAACCACCTATCTTTCTCACCCAGAATAATATGAAAAATAAAGCTGTAAACATCGGCAACTCCTTAACCATTAATCTTATCTGCTCTGTCCTAATTATAATAATTTATCTAATCAACATTTTTATAAATAAAATTACTTTGTATTTAGTGAATTTATCTCATCAGTTAATTACTGATAGGTATAACTTCTATTAGTCTGTTAGGGGTGAGTTTGTGAACTCTCCTCCGGAAGTTTTGGGTTTTGAAAGAATAGCTGTCAATCTCTGCTCAGTTGAGGCCAAGAAGAGGGCACATAGCCACACACCCTGCTGCTGCTGTCATGCTGTTGGTCTTGTGCTTGTCAATCTAATCTACAGCAATTTCAAAACTCACTTAAATGATTTCAAGTCAGCTGAGCTTTATTACAGATTGTAATTGAAATAAAAGGAATGAAGACTTTCTTCTTCACAATAGCTAAACCATTAGCAATGAAGAAAGTGGTAAGTCAGTCTGTCAGATAAATTTCATATGAACATTCAAGATGGCCCAAGTATCCTTTACTATTTATTTTATCAAATGGAAGTTGTTTTTAAGAAAATATGTAAAGAAGGTTCGTTCAACCTTTTTAAAAACAGTCATTTATATTCATCATTTGGGTTTTTGTCATCAAAACCAATCTTTGTTGACAGAACTAAATGTTTTTAAACTAAATTTTCAAAGCAGTGGAAGTGTGTAGGTGATTCCACATGCACACATGAGTCCTTTCTTACCTCGGGCTGGCAGAATGAGTGCTGACTGCTCAGCTCACTGCATAAGAATTTGCACAAAAGTCAAGGCCTCTCCAGCAAACCAACCCTGTTAGGATTTCCTACATTGCTATAACACTTAACAGGATTAGACATTTCCAGTCCTTCAAATAAGGGAGCTTATTAGACCTTTCCCAAGATTTCAAGACAACTAACTAGACATGCTTCTGTGGATAATCACTATTCTTCTCAATCAGGATTGTGTAGGGTACCAAGAGAAACCTTTCTCTTCACCTCTGAAATTTCACCGAATGGCAGATAAATAGGAGAAATAGCATACATCTTTATCAGCATGCATGGGGGAGAGTCCCAGAGTGAGTCCCACACCACACAGTGGGCTATAGATGGTTGTATAGCTTCTTCTCAGGGGAAAGGGAGACAGGAAGTGTGAATGACTTTAGGGAAGCAGTAGATGATTTTTGGGGGTGTTCAATGGGCTTGAAGAACATACAATGGCCTGGGACAAAGGCTGTTGGGCCCGCAGAGCAGAAGATGGTTTGTGACAAAAGTCTATCTAGGTGTGTGAAAAGACTTCAGTCTTTCTTCTTGCAATATGAGTTCAGTTAATGAAAACTCAGGGAAGGGAGCAGAGGAATTTATTTTCTTCATTCGGATAAGAGAACTTTAGAGAACAACTTCATTCTGTGCTTGAGAGAGACAGACGATTGAGGGACAAAGATAGGGCGATCAGAGAGATCTTGAGGCTTCTTCTTCAGTCCATCATGTCAGGTGCCATATTTTGGGACCTGGGTAATGTCTGATCCACCTTCAGTGTTGAAGTGTTTTTTACCTTGACAATGTTTGTCAGAACTTGCAAGTATATATCTATTTATGTAATTACATTTTAATGTCTAAATTACATAAACTCCAGAAGAGTAGCTATGTGTGTTTTCACCTCTGTATATATACCTTCTTGTACAAAACTGGTGTTTGATAAATACTTGTTAAATGAATATCCAGCTGTCAACCAGTTAATCAGGCCAACCAGAGAATATCACCACAAGCCCAGTAGCTGCAGGAAAAGTTCAAAAAATTAAAGGAATCTGATGGTGAAATTCATGTTTGAAAAGAATCTCAGCCTCAGAATCATCTGTATTCATTAAATCCAGAGGTCTTCATGGCTCTAAGACTTTTTATGGCCAATAGATTCTCTGGAATATCAAGTATGAATTCATAAGTTATAAATTTGGGGAGAAATGATGATATATCTAGTAGTTTATGCTTATCTATGAATGGCTACATTTTATTAGAACTTTAAATAGATTTTTTAAATAATTTAAGCACTGTTGAGTACTGTTAGCTCCATTGTCTTAGCTCATAGGGATGAATGATGACTGGCTTAGACACAATCCCTGTCCTGCTAGAGTTGATTATCTGTGTGTGAAACAGCAATTTGTGGGGAGCGAGTCGCCTTCAGTGAGCAGCAGATATGCCAAGTCGTCATTTTGCTTGAGCTGCAGACAATCCCAAAGGCTATTTTCTATATCAATGTATATACAACAAAAATCAATGTTTTTCACCTCCAAAATCACAGCAAAAAGTTTAACAAATGCTTTGAATTATAGATCTATCACCCAAATTCAGCTTCCTAATTTTAGATTCTACAAAGATTAAAACAATTTAGCAAGTTAAGGATTCTAGTAAGTTTCTTAACTTTTAAGAACAATTGTTAATTTTACCCAAACATGCTAGGCAACAGAAGTGTTTTGGGCTATTTGTAATTATTTTAAGAGAACAAGAACTGTATTAAAAATAAGAGATCTTTTTCAAAAATGGTTTGATTAAAATAAAGTACTAAAACCTGTCATGATGTAACCATAAATCTGAAGATTTTGATTTAACTAAGCGCAAGTCTTTTTGTGAAATCTTTGCACTGGATGGCAAGTTGAGCACAGGCACCTACATGACCTCCCCTAGTGCCCCTCACTACCAGATGAAAGTGACAAAATGAAGATTGAAGCTTTTTTTTCATTGATAGATGCATTTTTCATTTTCAAGTTGTGGTAACAGGCTGTATGAGTGCTTTCCTTCTCTATTTCTGCCATGTACATGTTTTGTGATTTCTGAAATCCAAAGTCTGTGGTAGGCAATGTTTTACACCCATTTAGTTCTAGATAAACCAGGAAGTTTCACGACTTTCCAAATGTTTTATGGAAAATTTTATGAGTAAATATACACTCGTACATCTTCTTGGAGTGACAGTGGTACAACACATTTTCTGGCACATAACTCGAGTGTCTCAATTTTCCATGAGACCCTGAGTTGCAGCAGATCTGCAGTTATTTATCTGAAGGAGATCTTGGCTCTGCCTGCAGGGATTCTTACTCACAAGTCTTTGTCTTTGTCTTGTGTTCACCTCTCAGAAGGCGCCCCAATTCCATTGGTGAGTCATGTGGGTCCCCTCACTTTTGTATGATGGAGACTAGCACCCCAAGTTCTCGTTAGGGCTTTTAGTTGTAAATTCACTCTTGCTTTGGAACAGAATCAAAGCTGATAGAAGAAAATAATTGTTAAAGATGGATTAAAGGATGTAAAGTTCACCCATTTCTCTGGATCCCCTAATTATTTTTCTTTGTTTTAATTAAGTGAGATGAAGTGCAAAATGTAAACATGACCACATTATTTTGTCCCCATCAGACACTGGATTTTTCTGAAATGCACTTTTGCATTGTTGCCATCACTGGGCTTATAGAAGCAACCCTATGAAACACACCTCACTGCTTAAAATGTTGTTCAGAATCAGACTCAGGAACCATTCTGTGAGATGCCAGTGGAGAGTACCTGAGAACAGGCCAAGAGTGCATGGCTCCCATCACAATGCAGGTCATCTGTGAGATGTGGCTGGGTTCCTCTTTACACTGAAAATTGAAAGACTGACTAGCTAAGTCTGTGTCTGTCACAGACCAGGTGCCACTTAATATTCATACCCCTGTCTTACCTCTGTCTGATTTTTAAGACCTAAGGCAGGATATAAATAAGAACATAATTAAGGATGTCAGTTTACTACATGGACATATGTTGTCATATAAGAAGAACAGGAAAAAGGAGTGCTGAGGGAGGAGAGCCGCTCAGGAGTCTAAGTTAAGGAAAGATATGTTTATAAGGAATTGAATATATAAAAATAAAATAAATTTTTTTTTGAAAAAAAGGTTTGAAAAGAGGAAGAATGAGAATTTTACCACGGAATTTTTTCCACTTCCACTCCTGTGAATTATCTGATAAGCAGACATTTTACTGAAGGACATAACTCTCCTTTCTGGAAATGCATTCAATGGACTATATTTAGGCAGGTAGTTTCTAAACCTCCTCTGACATCTTGCCTCAGTTCTTCCACGTACCCAGGAGCTGCAGAGGCATCGATATCCCTGGAAGTGTTGCTCTTATGACCCTGGCTCCCCTGACAACATGACAAATGAGTCCTGCACAGGAAAAGGGAGAGGGTCACACATCCTGTGTGCACTGAAGTAGAGGACACTCCATAACTGACTTAGATTTTTGGACGGGGGAGGCTTTGAGGTCCATGTTTTCTTGAGGAAGTTCTGCTGAGCCCGGGCACAGTGGCTCTAGCCTGTATGCCAGTACTTTGGGAGGCCAAGGAAAGAGGATTGCCTGAGCCCTTGGGTTCCAGACCAGCCTGGGTGACATGGTGAGCCTTCGTCTGTACAATAAATAAAAAAATTAACCTGGTGTGGTAGCTTGCGCCTGTAGGTCCGGCTACTCAGAAGGCTGAGGTGAAAGGATCCCCAGTTGATGCTGGGGTGACCATGAGCGTGCCACTGCACTCCAGCCTGGGCGATGGAGTGAGACTCGAACTCAAAAAAAAAAAAAGTTCCATTGTGGAGAATGGCTCCCCTTGGAATAAGTACTCTGGAAAAAGGCCTGCTTTCCTTATGATCATGACCTTTCCATGCTCTGAACTCCCCTCTCTTTAAAGTCTGGACCCTCCTGAAATGCAGATTCTTGAATGTTTAGTTACTGCATTTTTCCTAGAAAATCAAGAGCTCAAGAGCTACTCCTACACCTTATAATATAAATGTAAGTTGATGTTCCACAGTGATGTGGTGAAAGTATTTTTGAGCTCTTATTCTAATTGGTTTCATAAAGATGTCTATATTTTGCCTCTACTGAAACTGACAGCATAGAGAAATCAAATAAATTGATATGGCTGGGTACAGAGCCTCATGTCTATAATCCCAGTACCTTGGAAGGCAGAGGAATGAGAATTGCCTAAGTTCAAGGGTTCGAGAGCAGCCTATGCAACTTAGTGAGACCTCATCTCTACAATAAATAAAATAATTAGCTGGACATGGTAAAAATTAGCTGGGCATGGTGGTACATGCCTGTGGTTCCAGATATTTGGAAGACTGAGGTGGAAGGATCACCTGAGCCCGGCAGGTAGAGGCTGCGATGGCTATGAGCATACCACTGCACTCCAGCATGGGTGACAGAGTGAGACTACAACTCAAAAACTAAAATTAAAAAAAAAATTATTTGACCATGGTAAGATGCACAGGGCAATCCCTTACATAGAGTATCTGTAATATTATTTAATATGAACTGTAGAAATAAATACCAGGGGAGTGTCAAAAAATGTATATATACTTTAAGACAGATGAACTATGTATTACTTTCAGTTCACCGTAATCAGAAGTGTCTGAACCCTGATTGTAAACACTTTGAGCACCTCTTGTAATTGCAGAAATCAAATGTGACTTGTATTCATCTTTTGTTATTGGCATATATTGAATATTATAATTTCAATACAGTTTTCTCCTTTCTTAAAATGTATGCATTTTTGACTCCCTCTGTATTTAAATAATCAGGGTACTTGAAAACAGAAGTCACTTACACATTAAAACAAGAAGTAATAGTAAGAATAGAGAACCTACATTCCAAAAAAGAGTAGGAGGAAACATGATACTTAGTTGAAAATAGGCAATGCTTTTCCAATTTTGTAATTTTAGGTTATAATCATAAGTTTTATTAACCCAGGTTAAATTTTTATGGTTGAACTACTAACAATGTCATTGAAGTAGGCCTGAGTACACTGGCCATTTAGGGAAAGGAATCCATTTACCAGAAGTGATTCTAGATGTGCTAATATATTCCACACTCTTTAGCTATTTAACAGACATCCATTCATAATGAAGATTATAACAACATAGTATAGTAGTTCAAAGACTATAGAACTGTCCTGTGAGTGTATAAATCCTGGTTCCATTTTGAAAAACCTGCTTACCCTCTCTGTGCCTCCAGATGATACACATGACGCTCTCAGAAGAAGATAAAGAAGAGCTAGGCTAATACCTTATGAATCTGTATCCCTGCCAACTTCATATGCTTTTGAGAAAACCATTCTACTGCCAAACTGTATAGTCCTGACATCATTCTCATTTTGTAAGAAGAAATTTAGTTGTCCTTGTCGCTGATTGTCACCTACTCCTCATTTATGCTTATGGATCTGGTCAAAGTTCACACCCATAATTTTACCCCAAAGTGTTATGAATCAAATGGAGAATTTCTCCAAATATCTATAGATTGCTTATGACATTGTAAGTGTTTAACTTGCTAGTAAGTGAGATGTAGACTCTTTCCAGTTTTTCCCTATATATATTTACTACTCATCTAAAAAGCCAGGCACATAAGGGAAAGCTTGGGAGGTGTGTCCTGTCTGCAAACAGAACTGCAGCCACTTTGTGACCTCACATATCTATTTTCTCCATATGTTGGTTTCTCCTTACCCTCAGGCTATATCTGCATGACTGCCTCTAGCAGTGTGTAACTGGGGCTGCTCATGGTGGAGTAGATTATTGCAGCACCCTCCTCTGGAGAGAGGGTAGGTATCAAGGGTTGGGAATCAGGCATGCCCCTGCCCCACCCAGAAATCATGTGAGTGATCCTAGCTTGATTCCTCAACCCCTGAATTGGGGCAATAGTAGTCCCTACATCACAGAGGGTGGTGAAGCTTGGAAGAAACAAAATTGTGAAGGATGTAAAGAGGGTTTAAAATGTGTGAACAAAGCTGGAAATCACTTGGAAAATGGTTCCAGAGATAGTGAGGAGCTACTGTGTGAGGGAGAAGTATACACACTTATAGTAACAAGTAGAAACCAAAATATGAGATCGGAAACACCAAGACGCCAGCATCAAGTAGGGACTTGATTCTATTATTTGTCTAGTCATTTCTGAAACATTTCCAAAAAGTTTTCAATTTTGCTTTTGTAGAAACCTGCAATAGATTATTTAAGCCAATATTCTTGACTTACATTTAAGTCAGATTCTCCCAGTGGAGTAGCTGTTCCCTAAAACAAATTTTAACTTTTGAAGCTTCTCAGTTTTTTGAGCCACTAGAGTGTTCTTTCTTGTTCTTAGGCACTAATTTATCCAATTGCTCAACCCAAGCTTCACATTTATACATTTCATTCTAAACCCCGCCCCCAAGGTAAGACAGGATTCATTCATATTTAAATACTTAATTCAGCTGCTTTCCATGACAGTAACAAAGGGTTTTTACCAACACAAATCAATTAGAGTTTTACAGTACCTATGTGAGAGATATGAAGGAGTTTTATTTTAATAGTAAGAAATACTGTGAAATTATAATGATAAATCAATGATTTTCTATGATAATTAATCATCTGTGCAACCTGGCTGCTCTTTTCCAAAATACAATTTCTATTTTCCTAGGAAATGAAATTTTCAGGTAAATGTCATTCTGGAAAGGTGATTTCCAAGTATTGAACATATTGAACATTTCCCCCTTTTTTTAAAAAATAGAATTGTGTAGATATGGTCTTAGGCAGACTTCCTTCTCTCTCTCTCCTTCCTTACTTCGGTCCTCATCCTACCACTTTTTTTTGAAAAACATTTTGAAAAAGTTTTATTGAGGTATAATTTATATAAAACAAATACTTTAAGTACAGCAGGTCCCCCCTTATCCAAAGTGAATATGCTCTAAGGCCCCAAATGAAGGCCTAAAATCTTAGATAGTACAGAATCTCATAGATAATGTTTTTTTTTTAAAAAAAAAATTTATTTCAAAGATGTAGGGTACATTTCGGGGTTAGGTATACAAATGGCCCTTGTACAGGTAAAGTTTGGGCCTCATTGGTCCCCACTTCACCTGGTTTGAGATCAAGTGTACTCTTCCTTAGTAGTTTCCCACTACTGCCTATCCTTTTCCTGTGGTATTATGATAACTGAAAGGACTTAGGCGCCAGTGACAACTCTACACCCATTAAAGACCAAGAGATTTATTAAAGCGGCGGCTACAGGGGAAAAGAAGAGGGGTCTGTAACCGTAGGGGATGGGGAGGGAGGGGGAGAGAGAGAGAGAGAGAGAGTCAGGGGAAAGAGAGAATGAAGAGAGAGAGGGGGGGAGAGAGCAAGAAAAAGAGAGAGAGGGAGAGAGGGTGAAAGAGAGAGGGCGCGAGAGAGAGCTATGCAGGGAGAGGGCTGTATTTATTAGCCTGACAGCGGCCAGAGCAGGCAGTGCTAGGTTTTATTGGAGGAGCGGCCTGGGAGCAGGGTGGGCAGATGCCGTGTTGTAGGCCCATTGGACGTATAACAAAGCTAGCTACATTATGGAAAATGACTGGACGCGTGCTAGGGGAACCATGCGTGAAGAAGCCGGAACCTAGAGTCTTTGTTGTCTAGGATGGCAGCGCCATCTTGGGGATGCCCTTCTGACTGTTCTCTGTGTCCTTCATTCCCACCTTTTCTGTTTATTTGGGAGAGGGGCGTCGTTACTCTTTCTGGCTGCTTCCTGCTGGATGTGGGCGTTGTGGGGTGAAGTGGAGGAAGGGCACAGAACCAGCCAGAATAGGGTCCAGAGGTAGGCACTGAAGGTGAAGATTTTTGAAGGCGAGAGTTCCATGAAAGTTTTTTGTAAATGTAGAATGGCGACTTGTTTCAGCCAATCCTCCAGTGGGCACGAGGGCGGTAGTAACCAGCTGTCTTGGAGTAGACTGTGGAGGTAAATGGAGAACCTGGAAGAGAGCATATCTAAAAGAAAAGTTAAGTGATGTTTAGGGATAAGGTGTTGATTCCTCTATTGGGACAGGTTGATAACTATTGAGTAATAGGAGGTTGAGGTTTTGATTTGAGAGTTTAATTAGGCATTGTTGGAGAAATTTAAAGATATATGGGGCTATTAAATAAAAAACGCAAATTAGAATGACAGGGCCTAGGAGTGGGGCCAGCCAGGTGACAAGAGGGTGTTGTAACCAGGTGAAAGGAGAAGAGTCTGGCTGTTGGTGGCGCCATTTTAATTTATCACTTAGATGATTGAGGACGTTTAGGTTTTTTTTTTACTAGGCATGGAAGAGAGAGAGATGGGGATAGAACCCGAGACTGGCATCCATATGGCTGGCAGTCCGCTGTGGCCAGACGTTGGGTATATGAGTGGTCCTTAGAAGTCCAGGACTCTTTTACAAAGAATCTTCAGCGAAATGGTGGGACGGGTGGAGTTGTTTTACCGTTGAAGTGGGTTAAAATTAATAAGGGAAGGAGGGTTAGGCTGATGAACATAGTGCTCTAAGGAGTGACTTTTTATAAAAGACACTTAATAAGAATGAAGCTAGTTATAATGAGGAGGTATGTAATAGCCAACAAAGCTTTGACTGTGGATGGCCAATTTGTAGTGTTGACCAAGTAAGTAATATAATAAGGAGGATGGCAATTAAGCCAAGAAAGGAAAGGGGCAAAGGGTTACAAGTTTTCTGCACTGAATCCAGGATGTTTGTTTGAATTTGGATTTGGATGGGTGGTGAGTCGGGACAAGAAGGAGGGGGAGTTTATGTCCCATACCTGAGGATTTATTATAGAAGGGAGTAAAGGGGGAATTGAGTCAGTTGGGGAATCGTTAGTATTTAGGAGGGCCAAAAATGCATTGTGGTAGATGGGTTGTTAAGGGCTGTACTTGGGTTAAAGATGATGGACTCCTGGAATTTGGCTAGAATGTCCCTGCCCATAAGAGGTACGGGACATTGAGGCAGTATCAAAAAGGAATGAGTGCCTGATCTTGTATCTGAAGATTTGCCTAGGGAGGATGGGATAGGCTACTGTTTGCCCTTCGGTAGAATGTCTGAATACTTGTTAATCGCTACACTGAGGTCAAAAGACTAAGAATAAGCTAAGTTTTTTCTAGGTTTTTATAGGTACCTTTCATTTTCCACTCTTGTTTTTGGAAATATTTTTATAATTTTGGAAAATGTGGTGAAGATTATTTTTTGTATCTACTTTTTTGCTGAGATGGGGTCATAGTGATGTCTCTACCTATTTATTTTGGCAAAAGAAAACAGGTTTTTTTGTTTTTATAATAGGTCTGATATACTTTTATAACAATTGATATGTTAGAGAATGAAGCCCAGGTTATTTTGCCACTCATCTTATGTTGGATAAGGAGATTTTAAATTATGTTAGCAATTTGGCAGTGTTGTTAGTGAAATTAATTTTTCTGGACTTTAGGCAATTTAAAAGGGGGTGGGGTAGGTGTGGTTCCTGGAGCTTGCTGCTTATCTCACCCTAGAGACTGAATTAAGAACTTGAAGAGTTTAAGTAGCAAAGTTTTTAAAAGCATGTTATAACACAAAATCACAGTAGTTATTGCAAAAGTTACTTATTTAGCCAAAATGATAGTCCAACGATTTTGAAAAGAAAAAAAAACCCTCACTCTTTTGTAACAAAGACAGTGGGAGGAGGGCTAATTGAATTTTGTCTCTTTTTTTCTCCTCTGTTGTTTAAAGGAGAAAAAAAAATTTTTTTTTTGAGATTGTTAATTAAGAAGCTCATGTTCTGGTCTTTGAGTAGAATGTAGGCCTAGAATTAGTGTAATTGTTATTAATGGTAAATTTATGGAAACTTTTTGAAGCCTGAGTGTTTATAGAATTCCTTTTACTTCTTTTTACAAACTTTCACCTACCATGTTCGATAAACTCATACCATTTTTTGACATGCTTAAACATTTTATTTTTGTTCTATACTTTTTTAAACTAGCCATTCTATGATAGAACAAAAATGTATCATACAAGATTCTTTTTTTTTACAATTATTTATCTTTTCTTTAGCTTTTCTTACTAAAAACATACCTTACACCAACAACTTTCTTTACATTTTTCTTTTGTTTTCCTTTTTATTAATTTATAGATAACCTTTTATAGTCATAACTTGAATTTACCTTTTAGTAACTGTTAGGTGAGACATTTAGTTTTTGGTACACCTTTAATTCCACTGGAGAGCAAGTTTTAGGAGGAAGAAGTTCAGTATGAGCACAAGGGCTAAAAACTTAGCCTCAGTGTTAATTAAGAAATTGATTTGGACCCCAGCCACATTTATATAGACCCAAGGATTTTCTGGGTGGATGGCATACAGAGTGCTGCGCTGGATCATGTCCCTCCCCTTCAGTCAACAGCCACTATTACTGAGCTAGGTGTTCCCCTCCCCCTTTGGGAGAGGCCACACAATATCTTTCAGTGGATTTTTAGTTCAGATATTGGACAAAGTTTTGGGGGCTTAGGCTATTAAGAACAATTGTGCTTTAGGTGTCCAGACTGACCACATTCATAGCAGCTGATACCATCCCCTTAGCAGGTTTATTTTTATCAGGCCTCTTTTGGGTGGCTGGAGTTTTTGCCTTTAGTGGCAACTGCCAATTTATTTACTGTTCCTCTGGCTGGTGCTCATTTTGGAGTTCTTTCTTTTTTTTTCTTTTGCTTTACAACTTTCCAACGATGTCTACAATAACGCCTGGTTTGAAACCCTTTAGAGTGAACAGACCACGAAGATGTGAAATGATCTGTTCCTACATATTCCTAATTATGAACAGGCAAAATTGTCAAAAATCCTCATGAATTACTAAACAGTAGTCTTAGTCGTAAGACGTGAACAATTAAATGAGTATAGCCCCAAATCGCAACCATTAGTGTTATTTAGCATTATAATATAAAGTAGGGACTCAGCATATCTTATAAGACTCTAAGAGACTTTCCAACAGTTTTACAGGGACAAGTAGTTGATTATGATCTTAGGCAAGGCCTAAACCTTTAGAAACGGACTTACTTTTAACTAACCTGGCTTTTAGCATTTGAAAATGAGAACAGCCTATTCATTTCCTTAGTTGCCAGAGAAAGATTATAAAATTATTTTTCTCTAAGGCTAGCATTAACTTACACTGAGTTGCAAAAGGCTAAGCAGTATATAAGAGACATTTTTCGTTTCTTTACAGGTGGATTAGAATGAGCCCCTTTAGAATTTATGAAGGAGAACACAGGCTAAGGAAGGCAGGGGATGTGGTCCCCAGAAAGAATTTAAGATAACCAGTAACACTTCTTATATGCAACAGGCAATTTTTTCACAACCTTAACAACAAAAGGCAGAA
The DNA here is from genome assembly GCA_027257055.1 of Cephalopachus bancanus. Classification (NCBI taxonomy): domain Eukaryota; kingdom Metazoa; phylum Chordata; class Mammalia; order Primates; family Tarsiidae; genus Cephalopachus; species Cephalopachus bancanus. Next base: position 49,826 of record JAPVLO010002718.1, on the reverse strand, counting down.
ATTTTAACAGTGCCAATGGGTTGGGAGAAAACATCACACAAATAAAAGGAGACATAAAATGACATCAAGAAATTTGCGCCAATCAAGTTTTTAAAAGACCACATGTCCCATTTAACAAAGCATAATGACTCAACCAGCTTTTTAGCATATTTAAAGTGACAGACACACATAAATAAGAGAATGAGGGGGATGGGAAACATCTGCTTTGTCCCCCTTCAGTCATATTCCTCATGAAGATATCTCAGACAACTCTTAGCAATTGGTAGGTTGGTATACCCCCAACGCAGACTAACTATGTGGAGCCCTCCCGCCGTCCGTCTCATTTACACACAAGCACACAGCACATTTGTCAACTCTCCGTCCTAATCCTAGGAGTCTACGAGTTTATTTTCAGACATTGTTTCCTTTTACTGTCTTTCAGCTCTTTTCTTCAGGCTGGAAGACTACTAGAGGGCTCTGGGAGGTGAATTTTGTCTGTGTAAATCCTAGCCTGTTTTTAGATTCTCCTACATTCCTCTGGAAGCAGGGTGTTGGAAAGGATTAGGTATACATAATGGAAAGTAAGGCTGTAGGACTGGATGAGGTATTGAAACTTTTTAATGTAGGTGGCAGGGTTAGTTGTGTATGATCTGAGACGTTTTTCTATTTGTGAGAGGTCTGAGATACAGAAGGGGACATGTACCCGAATCACATCCTCTGCGCCTGCCACCTTGCAGAGGGGGCTAGGAGGGTCGGTGCGGCCTTGGATTGGGTTATCGGGGGCTGCACAGAGGAGTTGTTGGAAGAGGAGGGTATAAGGATCGAACTGCCAGAGTAGAGGTGGGTGGAGCCGAAGAGGAGGGTGGGGGCAGGGAAGCCTGGGGCTGTCTGTAAGGGGGGGGTTTTTCGCCGGGTCGAAATCTGAGATGGGGGAGGAGGGAGTAGGAGTAGGAGTGGAACTTACAGTGCCTACAGTGGGGGGAAGGGGGAGTTGGAGGAGGCAGCATGGATGCCTGTGGAACAGTGGGAGGGGAGGGAAGCAGTGGAGGAGGCAGCGGGTGCCAGCATGAGTGGGGGATGGAGGCTGGAGGGATTACAGTGGAGGCAAAGGCAGGGATGTTCACGGGGAGAGAAAAGGACTGAACATAGGGAATCACTACCCACCATTTTGAATGCTTACAGAAATTGTATAAGTCCCGTATAATATTGGGATTTAGGGACCCCTGAGGGGGCCACTGATGTTGATTGTCTAAGGGATATGTAGGCCAGTCCTGTGTGCAGAGGCGAATTAGGTGTTTGGGTTTGATATCGGGGGAGAGAGAAAGTGTAGTGAGATTGTTTAAGAGGCATCTAAGGGGGGAATCGGCCGGCAGGAATGATGAGCCTCCCATGGTGGGACAGGTGGACTAAACGGGGCATCCCCCGAAGAGTCGGCTGTCCAAAAAGTGTGGCTGTGGCAAAGCCTGTCGTCACAGGGGTTTGGCACAACCAGGATTCTCCTGGAGAACCAAGGGGTCAAGGCACCTAGCACTAGGAATTTTCAGAACAGACAGAGAGCACTTGACTGAGCGGTGGGTAGAGAGTGTATTCGCAATTCCTGCTGGTTGAACAGGGTTTCCTGTGGGGCAATAGATGTGGGGACCTCCGAGGTCCGTTATCACCTAAAGATGTGGGAGCCCTCCGGAATCCGCTGTGGGTTAGCAGACGTGGGAATCTTGGGGTCCGCTGCAGCCCGATTGCCGTGGGAGTCCTTAGGGGGAGAAAGAGAAACCGCTGTGGGTTAGCAGACATGGGACCCCTGGGGCCTGCTGCAGCCCTACAGGCGTGGGAGTCCTTAAGTGGGGGGGTGAGAAACCACTGTGGGTTAGCAGACGTGGGACCCCTGGGGCCCACTGCAGCCCGACGGTGGTGGGAATTTTTAAGGTTTGAGAGAGATAAAGAAGAAGAGAAAGCCTTTAGCTGTAGCCTGGCAGCCGTGGTAGTTTTCAGGGTTTGAGAGAGATAAAGGAGAAGAGAAAACCTTTAGCTGCAGCCTGGCAGCCGTGGGAGTTTTCGGGGTTTGAGAGAGATAAAGGAGAAGAGGAAGCCTTTAGGGTCCACTATGACCGTGAAGGCCGAGGCAGGGTGCATTCCCCCTTGCCCGGGGGCCAGAGGAACTTCCGGACAATTAACGGTCAGTTTCCCCCGGTGGTCCAGGGCAAGTTTTAAGCTTCCGTGTCTGGGAAACTCACCTATCCAACAATCGCTGATGGATGCAATTCATGCATTCAAAACAGTGGGGAAGGTCCAGGAGGGCTGGAGTGGCGACAGGCAGGTCAGGGCTCCTGCCTATGGGAATACACCCACACAGAGGTGAGGGAGCATCCAATAGGAGTCACGGCACCAATGAAAGGACTTAGGCACTAGTGACAACTCTACACCTGTTAAAGACCAAGAGATTTATTAAAGTGGCTACAGGGGAAAAGAAGAGGGGTCTGTAACCACGGGGCATGGGAGGGGAGAGAGAGAGAGAGAGAGTTGGGGGAAAGAGAGAGTGGGGGGGGAGAGAGCAAGAGAAAGAGGGGGGAGAGAGGGTGAAAGAGGAGCGCGCGAGAGAGAGCTATGCAGGGAGAGGGCTGTATTTATTAGCCTGACAGCTGCCAGAAGGGGCAGCGCTAGGTTTTATTGGAGGAGTGGCCTGGGAGCAGGGTGGGCAGATGCCGTGTAGTAGGCCCATTGGATGTATAACAAAGCTAGCTACATTATGGAAAATGATTGGATGCGCACTAGGGGAACCATGCGTGAAGAAGCCGGAACCTAGGGCCTTTGTTGTCTAGGATGGCAGCGCCATCTTGGGGATGCCCTTCTGACTATACTCTGTGCCCTTCAACTAGACTCTCCCATAGAATTAGCATGATTTTTTTTTTTAATTGGAGTCTCACTCTGTCGCCCAGACTGGAGTGCAGTGGCCGCTTCTGGCCACTGCAGGCCCGACCTGCTGGGCTCTGGAGAGCCTTCCACCTCAGCCTTCCAAGTAGCCGGAATTACAGGCATGCACTACCACACCCAGCTGATTTTTTGATTTATTGTAGAGATGAGGTCTCACTGCCCAGGCTGATCTTGAACCCGTGGGCTCAGGCAATCCACTCATCTCAGCCTCCCAAAGGCGCGGGATTACAGGCTGAGCCACCGAGCCAGGATGCATGATATTTTAAAATTAATATTGTGCAAATATAAGGAAAACTGCTGTGCTGGGCTTTAATGGTTAAATTCACAATCTTATATGTGTTGGCAAAAAAACTGATTGCTTCTCAAACCAAATTGGAATGAAATACATACTCTTAAATCACAGTTGCTTCAACTGCTATTTATCTTTGCAGTGTAAATGCAATGATCGTCTCTGTCCTTTAATGGCCTAAACACAAGTTCCCATCTCCATTCTCAGGTAACATCCCTGAGCCAAGCATTCCTCCTTGTCAACCAGGCCAGGTACAGTTCCTGCTTATTCCTTAGTGCTGACTTTGGCTCCCTGACAAAATGCAGAATTCTTCAAGCAAGCAAGGGACATTCTCCTATGGAAACCAGGGTGCCCCATCATCTTAATACTACTCTGATAAGAAAAAAAAAAGCAAGAATTTTCAAATTTATTATGGTAGGAGGAAAATTAAGCCCTGGAAACCGAATTACAAAAGCTGCAGTTTTTCTCCTCTGGTGCCTGACCTTGGTTCAATAGTAACCAATCCAATTTTGTATCTAGGTAAGCCTTGCTTGAAAAATGTAATTCTGTTCAGCACCCCTGATTTTTCCCATATAAACCATCCTCACATTTCCCCTCTCTGAGGAGTACTGATCACCATTTTTTTAGTGTCCTTCTTACCTCAATTTGCTGTTGTCATACTATAGTCTTGAATAAACTCTTTTAACTGGATCCTGAGCCTTTTGATAATTTTAGGTTGAGTCTCCAAAGCCTGCTCCCACAGTCCATGGTTGGGGTCTTCTTTGTTCCCTAGTGTAACCCCATGTGACTCTGTGGGGCTGCTGTCCTCCTTTCCTAGACTCTGAGGCTATGTGACTAATAAACTGCTACTCATTTCATCTGTGCAGTATGATCCTGGTAAACGTGGGGTGGGAATCTCTCCCTCAGCAATGGGGAAAAGAGAAAGTGATTAAAACAGCATGGCATATGAAAGTGCTCAACAAGAGATAGTTATGGTTAATATCTAGAAATGCTGTCAATCTAGTACTGTGCAATGTAGATTTTAGCCATATACTTTAGCTAACTAACTGTAAATAAATTCATGTTGGAATAACAGTGGGATGACATCTTAATATTTTATTTATTCCTGCAAATATTGCTGCAAAATCCTTCTGAGTTTATTGAGAGGTAGGAAATCTGAACTTCATGTGCAGTCATCTGATATTTAAATATTGGCAGCAAACTGATAAATGGATATAATTCCTTATGAGGTAGGCTAAGCACAACAGGGAGGTTTTTATAAAGGTCCAGAAGTCTCTTGTTACTGAAGTAAAAGCTCAGATGGAATTTAAGTGCTACAGGAATAAATACAAGTTAAAAAGAAAATCGTCCTGGTTCCAAAGAAGAAAAAGAAAAAGGAAAGGAAAGGAATGACAATTTCCCTCTTTCCTTTCTTAAAGCATTTACTTTAGAAAACTTAAAATTGCAAATTCTTTCTCTGCCCTTTTGGTATAAATAAATCCTTTTAAAGCCTAAACATGACCATTGGCAGCCTTATAACCCAAAAATATTTTGCCAAGGACCGCTCTTTCCAACCATCTCTTCTAAATGTACTCATCAAGGAAGAGAACACCCCATCACCCAGTCTAACTGAGAGGGTAGGAGTCAACGATGACTGGCTCCATGTTTTAAAACGTCCTCTGGGTGTGTTATCTTTCACCCATGCCAGCTCTTGCATGTCTCTAATTCTTTTCTCCCTTCTTTCTCTAATAAACTTTGTTTGAAAATAAAAATAAAACTTCCTCTGCTCATAGAGATACAACAAGTTTTAGATTAAGACAGTTAACTAACACAGAGGTCCACTCTAATCACCAGGTAAATTTGTGATGAACTAAATGCAACAAATGCTGCTGCCAAGGCCACTTACTTGAGAGCTAGTTACCATTTATCTTGAGTTTTTGTATGTGGTAGGCTGTTCTGTCTGGCCATGGAAAAGCGTAAAATTTCTTTCTGTCTCTGCAATCTCTTTAGAAGACTGCCTGTGATGTGCCTGCAGTCTGGTGCAATGCTTATTCAACAATAAAACTGTTTTCCCTTTCTTCTGCTGCTGTAGAGAAATGTTTTAGGTTGGCAATATACTTTCTTTCTATAGTTTTCAAATGGCCATAGCAAGCAGGGCTTTACAAAATAAAGGAGCCTGTTTCGGTGGTCTTTACCACTGTATCCTTGCTTTCCTTAGCTCTGGCTATAAAATCATGTATCTTTCTGTGATGTGCACACTTGTGTCTGTCCTTCACGTTGTTTATACCTGTTGGTTTTGCATCTGTGAGCTGCATGTTTCCCTAGGCTGAATGGACTGTGGACAGGCCAGATCAGGAGAAGATGCAGAAAGGAAGGATAACATTCCTTTGACCTGGAAGTGGTGGAAGAGGGGTCACTCATTTTGTCATAGACAGAAAACCATCCTTACTAACAGGTTCCTTCCCTCATTGCCTCCCCTAATGCTCTCCTTCAATAGGCTGGGCAACCCCATTACTAATCACTCCCCTTCCAGACATTGGCAATTCTATCCTGTTTCCTCCTTTTCTTCCGGTGAATTTGTTTCTCTTCCCTGATGCTTTCAACTTCCAAATTGCAGAGATCCTTCCCTCTCTGAGTGACTGTATGATCTGTAAGCTCTAAGAACCTCCTTTTAAATATGCCAACTCTAATCACGACTGGATTTAAATCTGAGGGATAACTTCACCTGCATATCCTAATTTTACTAGTCATTCTCCAGGGGAAGCAATCCATCCTCCACAGTGGGGTGAGGCTTTGCAGAATTCCCACATGGCTCCCCACAGCTCTTCCTCTAGTTAAAACCACCAGGTTTGTCTTTTCACACCCTCATCCCCCAATCTTAAAGAACACATTCAGTTCATGCCCTTATGTCACACGTTCACCCCCAACAATAAATGTTTACTTTTGTGAGGCCAGAAAAAAAGGTCTTAGTTCTCCATATTTCCTACACTCAGAAATAAGCCTTCAAACAGAAGACACAGCATATAATAAATACTTTCTTCCGTAAAAAAAAAAAAACAGTTCCACATTGAAATGCCAATATTGCTTGAAAGGCAAATCCTGTGTTCTGAAAAACTCATTAATGAATGTGTATTTAATCATCAAGAAAACACATTATCAGAAATGCAAATTAAAGTTACGCTGAGTTACCAACTAACTCCAGTCAGGATGGCCATCATTAATAACTCAAAAAAAAAAAAAAAAAAATGCTAGAGAGATGCGGTGAAAAGGGAACACTTCCGCACTCTTGGTGGGAGTACAAACCATTACAGCCTCTGTAGAAAACGATGGCCATTCCTAAAAAAACTAAAAATCAACCTTCCATAGGACCCTGCAATCCCTCTACTGGGAATATACCTGGAAGAACTCAAATCACTTTATAAAAAAAGATACTTGCACATATGTTTATCATGGCATTGTTCACAGTAGCAAGAATAGGGAATCAACCGTGTTGCCCATCAAAAGGGAACTGGATAAAAAAATGTGGTACCTATACATGATGGAATTTTACACATCCATAAAGAGGAAAAAAATCATGTATTTTACAGCAACCTGGATGATCTGTAATACTGAGTGATCTTTCACAAAAACAAAGAACTGAGCATCACATGTTCTCACGCATAAGTGGACCTTAAACAATTATCATAATACTATAAGAAAAGGATTGGCAGTAGCAGGAAACTGCCAGGAGAGGGGGCGGGGAAGTGGGATTGGCAGCAGTGGAATCTGTCTGAGGAAGGGGGCGCACACCTCATCAACAAGGGTACCTGCATAATTAACATTTGTACCCCACATCTTTAAAATTTAAAGTAAAAAAAGAAATCACATTATCTTCTTTTATCAACAAATCAGTAGACAGCAATCTACAATGCTATATGACTTTTCTCTTCATTGCCTGCAAGGCAGAGAAGAGGTTACAGAAAATTCCTAAGTCAGGAATCTTAGAAATCAAAGAAAAATGTGGTTTGGGGGAAGGGGAAGAAACCAGACCTGGCTAGTTCTCACCTCACATAACTTCTCCATGTCATCACTGGCCTCTGTTCCCTGGTTTGTGGGCATTGGGGGAATGATTCCTCATTGCATACAGTTCACTGCTTACAGTGTCAATACGGGAGTTTCTACTCAAGTGATTGTCTTCTGCAGAATAAAGTGTGTGCACCTGAAATATTCTTCTGGGTGGTTGGTATAGACCGGAAGCTGAGCTGACATCCAGGTGGAACGGGATTTAGGAGAGGTTGATCTGAGGGCTTGACTTGCCTGTTTTCTTTCTTTCCTTGTGAAAATGCGAATACAATTCTTTTTAACTTTCTTAGTCAATAAGGAGCAGTACATTTTCAACAAGTGCAAGGAAAAAGAAAAGTCAATAATTGGGTCATTAGGTTACCATATTATACATTGGGATTTCTCAGCCCTGGTTGCAGTTGCTTCTACAGAAACCCTTTGTATTGTGTTCTTCACTTTGGGATCAAACCTACACTTGCTGCCATCACCTGTGCATGTTGAGGTTATCGCGGAAACTGTGGTTGAACTTGTATTTAAATTGTGTGGTTTCCCAAGGTACTCCAGCTGGAGTAGGTGGGTTCAGGAGGGCTGTACGCTCTACCACACTGTCTTGGTGGTGGTCCTGGCCCTCGAGCAGATGCTGATCTGCTGCAGCGCCCCTCTCCCTAGCCTATGGTTTCCCCACATTTCCCTTCCTTTTGTTCATTGCAGACTGTACCAGCCGACATGGAGATCTCTGAGAGGTGACCAGACAACTCACCTGTACACTGAATTACAGAGAAAGATGATGCTTTTTCAATATTTCTCAGAAAAGAATGAATTCCAAGCAAAGGTTCCCATGGGAGAACTCATGCTGTCGGGAATAACATCTCGCTCTTAGAGAGGTCTGTGAGTAGCCTCCTTTCCTATAAATGCCTCACCATTCGTCCAGTGTGGGGCCTAGGTTTCCACCTTGACTTTTCTGGCAGTCTTGGAGCCTGTTGACACTTTCAGATACTATCTTCTCCTTGGCGCCCCCCCACCTCTGATATCTCTAGTTCAGCCTCCAGAATGACACAAATCAAATGAAAGCTAGATGCAAGTGCAATATCACTCTTAATACTTGTATTTTGAAAGGTATTTTTAATCTTAATGCTGTGTTCTTGCCTCTTCTTTCTTCCTGGATTTTTAAAAAATAGATCTGAGTTTTCATTTTGTTATATTAAATAGATATATTAGCTTGTTTTTACCTATATGTTCATTAGTTGCTTATTCCTGCTTGTCTCCAAACGAGATTCATGGTGGTTTTATAGAAAGAAGCTCAAGCACAAATGAGCAAATAAAAGAGTGATAAAGTAAAAAGGTACATTAATGAAAAAAGAGAAGATTATTTTGCCAAAAACTTACATACACATAAAATACTTAAAAATAAAATGTACACCAAACATTTCTTCTAAAATGAAAAGATTACTGCTGGGTATTATCTATGTCTCTCTGGTACAGAGTCATACACATCTTAACAGTCTGTCAGAAAATGTAAAGTTTTTTGGTGTTTAATCAAAGACACAGAATTGTGTCTATATTTCTCAAGTTGTCTAATTTCCAATACATACACTTTTGGATTTTCATCATTTGTTTTATTTGTTCTTCTTTATTCCATTTGCCAGTGTGCTATCTTTAGATGAATATTTGAAGTTGTAGATATTTTATGGAGTGAAATGCTTTTTAAAAGCTTGGTCTTTTGTAGCATGATAACTCATTACAGGTAAGAGAGTAGATTCAGTCATAACTAAATATTCAACAAGAAAGTAGCTAGCACTTTGTAAACTCTTAAAAAAACGATGTCACTTATTTCCTAGTTTTGGTCTTTCTCGAATAAATAATTAATTACTCCTTCAGCTTGTCAGCTGAAAAGTAATTTTAATTAAAAAAAAATCAATAAAGCCCTTCCCCGGGGCAAAGCTGCTGGGAGAGATTGCAGGCTCTAGACTCTGTCTCACCACTGCAGCGCCTGGCCAGACACTGGCAGCAAGGGCTGCGGAGGGAGCGCAGTGAGGGAGCTCAGGGGCAGAGTCCCACTGGAGAAGATGACAGAGGCACCCAGCCACTATCTTGAAAACCGGGCAGGGAGGTGCTTGCTCGCCAGGAAAGGCTTGCTCTCCACAGAGCGAATACCTGACTTCATCTCTGTGACTGACAGATTAACTACTCAGGGACTGATTATGACTCACAGGGAATATCCTGAAAGCACAAACTCCAGAGGGACAGGACAAGTGCTGAGTCTTAAGCATCCCACCCCCTACCCTGACTCAGCCACGTGACAAAGGGTGTAGCCAGAAAAGGATGAGGAAGACTTCAGAAGTGATCATTGGTGAGTCTGAGGCTGACCCAACCCCCTCCTTCTCAGCAATCCTCTGAGTGTTAGACCCACATAGTTGGGGCATGGCTTAAAAGGATGAACCCAGGGGGAGCCTGGAAGTCAGCCACTCTACTCCAGATAAGCCTGACTGGGGTGCCAATGCCAGTACCTGGGGAAGAGACAATCCCACACCACCACATGAGAGGGGATCCCTCTGACCATAATAGAGTGGGAGGGAAGGAGTGAAGCCCCATCCACCCCAACGGACCCTCCTCCTTCCCTAGACCAGACACTGGGAAGATAGTGAATGTTGCCAAGGCTCTGCAGGAGATAGCAAAGGGGCAGCTGAGAGGAACAATTACAGAATCTGACACAAGAGGGCAGGATTTAAAATTTTTAAAAATATTTTTCCTTTGTGCATGAATATGTGAGGGCTTGATCTACATCACTCCCATCCCCTACCCCTTTTCTTCCTTCTTTTTTTTTGTTTTCTGTTTATGTGTGTATGTGAAGGATTGAGTGTTCATCTTTCAGGGTTTTTTTTGCTTTACTGTTCTTGTCTTTTTAGTTTAATGTGTGTGTGAATACACGTGTGAGGATGAGATTTGAATTCCTTTTTCAAATTTTGTTTCCATTTTCTCCTCCTTTCATTTTTGAAAGGAGTGTGTGGTGTGTGTGTGTGTGTGTGTGTTGTGTGTGTATGTGTATTTGGTTTCTGTGGTTTTTTGATATTGTTTTTATTTGTTTTGCTTTGTTGTTATCCCAGTTTGTTTCAGGGTGTGTGTGTGTGTGTGTGTGTGTGTGTGTGTGTGTGTATTTTGCCTTGATTTCTGTTCTTTTTGTTCTGTGGTTTTTTTTAATTTTTAAATAAAAATTTAGTTTGCTTTATTTCATTCTATTTTTCTCTGTTCTCCTCATTGCTGTTACTGGGTCATGGCCTCAGGAGGTACACACACATACCCATTGCATTGTGATATAGAGTGGTGATAGGAAATTGGTCTCAGGGAACCCATACCACTAGCAGTGACTTTGTGATTTAGAAGAAGTTTATGAATCCTAGATCCTCATCCTCCACCTTAGTCGACTCTCAAAACTACAAGAGCCAGCAAAGCAAACTACCCACAGCCCTGTTTCAAAATAGAACAAATTCAGAACCCTGATCAGGGAAGAATAGAGGGCTGAGCAAACATCAGAAGTGATAACCTCTCCTACTGCCACTGAATAACAGAACTAAAGAGACAAGAAAGAGGTCTGTCATAAATGAGGAAAAATCAATTGAAGAATACAGGTAATTCAAAGTGTTTTAAATAGAAACACTTGAAAAATCAGACCTCAGAGCCCCAAAATGGAAGTCATCAACAACTGGCCTCAGAATGCAACAGGGAATAGAGAATGGATGGAAAGAGTGAATACGACTCAAGAAAGATAAGACACAACACTGAAAGAACTTGTATCAGAGATATGGCTATAAATAATTTCATCCAGGAATTAAATAACAAGGTGACAAGCATGGAAAGCAGAATTAATCAAGCAGAAGGAAGATATCAGAACCTGAAGACCAAAACATGGAATTGGCCTGATCTGTAAAAAACATAGAAAGAAAACACAGAAAGAAAAAAGCCTATAAGAGATGTGTGATGATATAAAGAAGCAGAACCTATTCCTGATTGGTATTCCAGAAGAAGAAAGGGAAAAGGAGAACACATTGGAACAAGGTTTCCAGGAGATTATCCAAGAAAAGCTTCCCTATCTCCCCAGAGATGTGACCTTACAAACACAAGAGATACCGAGAACCTCCATAAGACATCAAATGAAATGACCAACCACTAGACACGTACTAATTTGCCTACACAAAGTAGGTAGAAAAGAAAGAGTCCTAAAGTCAGCAAGAGAGAAAGACTACCTGCTAAGGAAAACCTGTCCGAATATCAGCAGCCCAATTTGCAGAAACACTACAAGCAGAAGAGACTGGCATCCAATATTCTAAGTCCTCAAAGATAGACAATTTCAACCAAGAATTTCCTATCCAGTCAAGCTCAACTGCCTAATCAATGGAGAATTAAAATCCTTCCCAGATGTCCAGTCTCTAACAGATTATGCAGCTTCCATGCCAGTTCTACAGGAGATGCTTAAAAAGGTATTAAGCACAGAAGAAAGAAAAAAGGAATGGCCACACACTTCCCAAAAGAACACAGAATCAACAGAGAATACATCATGACTGCAAACTTGAAAACACACAAAAACATCAATCGAGAAATCAAGGAAAACAAACTAAAAAAAAAACTTTCTAAAACCCTGTGATGGGGGGGCAAAAATCACATTTCAATAAAAGTGAATGGACTAAATGCACCACTGAAAAGACACAGAATGGCAAACTTGATATGAAACCATGACCCCAAAAATTTGCTGCATCCAGGAAAATCATTTTACCACAAGGGATGCAGACAGACTCAAAATTAGAGTAAGTAAAAAATTTCCAAGAGAATGTATCACAAAAGAAGCCAGGATTTGCAATCTTAAGATCTGACAAAACAACATTTAAGCTATCAAAAATTTAAAAAGATATGTAATGAGACTATATAATGATAAAAATTCAATCCATCAATAAGAAATATCCATCCTAAACATATATGCACCAGCACAGGAGCATCAGTGTTTATAAAGCAACTACTAAGTAAACTAAAAACAGATATTGACTCTAACACTATTATAGCTGGTGAATTAAATACCCCACTAACAACCCTAGATAGACCATCAAGGCAAAAAAATCAACAAAGAGATTGAGAACCTCAACCTGACACTCGACCAAATGGACTTAATAGATACCTACAGGATTCTCTACCCACAAATCACAGAATATACATTCTACTCATCACCACATGTAATGCACTCCAAGTTGATCATAAATCAACTGTAAACAAACTTCATAAGAATGAAATACTGCTATGCACCTTCTCAGACCACAGTGAAATAAAAATAAATATCAAGACCAACAAAAATTCCCTCAACGCCCACAAAGAAATGGACGCTAAATAACATGATGCTGAATGACTACTGACTCACCATAGACATCAAAACAGACATTAAAAGTTTCTGGAAATAAATGAAAATGAAGAAACATTGGACGGAAACATCTGGAATGTCATGAAACGAGTTCTAAGAGGGAAATTTAAATCTCTATGAACACACATCAAGAAAATGGAAAGATCACAGGTTAACAGCCTAACAAATCATCTAAGGGAGTTGGAAAGACAAAAACACCAAAAACCCAACTTTAGCAGAAGAATCCAGAACAGCAAAGTAAAAGCCCAAACACAGACCATAGAAGACAAAAATATCATAGAAAAAAATCAACGAAACACAAAGCTGGTACTTTGAAAGAACAAACAAGATTGAAGGATCCCTAGCTAGAATGACCAAGAAAAAGAGAGAAAAAGCCCAGATAACACAATCAGAAAAGCAAACAATGAAATCACAACTGACCCCCCCCCCCCCAAAAACAAAAGATTTTCAGAGATTACTATACACACCTGTATGGAGACAAACTTGATAAACTAAATGAAATCGTCTGACATCACACAACCTCCAAGGTAGAAAAAAATTTAGACACTAAATAGACCAATAACAACCCAGGAAATTGACTCCATCATAAGAAAACTACCTACAAAAAAAAAAAGCCCTGGACCAGATGGTTTTCCATTCTACAAAATGTACAAAGAAGAGCTGATATCAATCCCATTGGAAGTATCCCAGGCAACTGAGAAAGACAGAATACTCCCCAAAACATTTTATGAAATTAAAATCACACTGATACCCAAAGTAGTAAAGTTCCAACAAAAAAAAAGAAGTACAGGCCAATATCCCTATTGAACATAGATGCAAAAATACTCACCAAGATTCTAGCAAATCAAACCGACAGCACATCTTAAAAATCATGCACCATGACCAAGTAAGCTTCATCCCCAGGATTCAGGGCTAGTTCATAATCCACATGACCATAAATGTAATTAAATACAATAACAGATGTAAAAACAAGAGCCACATTATTATATCACCAGATGCAGAAAAACCTTTTGATAAAATCCAGCTTCCCTTCTTGAAAAAAGTCCCAAAACACCTAGACAAAGAAGGAACATACCTCAAGATACTAAGTGCCATCTACAATCAACGCACAGTCATCATGTTGCTAAACGAACAGAAACTGAAAACATTTCCCCTGCAAACTGGAACAAGACAAGGCTGCTCACTCAAACACTCTTTTTCAATATTGTGTTGGAATTCTTAGCTGAGCAATAAGAGGAGAAAATCAGGGGTATCCAAATAGAAATACAGGAAATTAAGCTATGCGTTTTTGCTGATGATATGATCCTATACCTGGACAACCCAACAGAATCTGTCAAAAACCTCATTAACTAAAAAAAGGATTTTGGCAAAGTCTTGAGCTACAAAATAAATATACAAAAGACATTCTTATACTTCAACAACAAGCAGGCAGAGAACCAAATAAAAGCACAATCCCATTCACAATAGCCACAAAATAAATGAAATACCTCAGCATCCTCCTGGTTACAGACATGAAAGACCTTTACAGTGAAACTACAAAATACTGCTCAAAGAAATCCAAGAAGACAGAAATGGAAAAAAATTCCATGCTCATGGATAGGAAGAATTAACATTGTTAAGATGTCCATCTTACCAAACGCAATTTACAGATTCAATGCAGTACCCATTAAATTACCCACATCATCCTTCTCAGACATAGGAATGAGAATACAGAAATTCATATGGAAAAATAGACACCCATGAATAGTCCAAACAATCCTTAGCAAAAGAAAGAAAGCAGAAGGTATCACACTTCCGGACTTTAAACTTTACTATAAGGCTGCAATAATTAAAACAGCTTGGCATCGGCACAAGAACAGGCATATGGACCAATGGAACAGAATAGAGATTCCAGAAGCAACACCTCAATTTCTCAACCAACTCGTCTTTGGCAAAGCCTCCACCAACAACCACTGGAGAGAGGAGAATCTATTCAGTAGATGGTGCTGGAAAAACTGGCTGAACACATGCATAAGATTGAAATGGGACCCCTATCTATCACCATAAAAAAAATCAACTCTAAATGGATCAAAAACCTAATATAAAATCTCAAATATAAGGACTTTAGAAAATGCAAGAGTCACCCTTACGGAAATTGGGAAATGGCAATCAATTCCTAACCAAAACCCCAAGTGCCCACGCTATAAGAGATAAGATAGGCAAGTGGGGAAATCATCACACCGAAAACTTCTGCATCAAGAGAACAGGGAGACAGTCCACAGAATGGGAAAAAAATATTTGCGAAGTTTATATCTGACAAAGGCCTAACATTCAGGATCCTCAAATAACTCAAACATGCTGAAAGGGAAAAATCAAACAGCCCCATTAAAAACTGGGCAAAAGACATGAAGAGACACTTCTCGAAAGAAGATATATTGACAACCAACCAAACACATGAAAAAGTGCTCAGCTTCACTAATCATCAGAGAAATGCAAATCAAAACCACATTGAGGTACAACCTAACCCCAGTAAAAATTGGCCATCATTAATAAAACAAACAACGACAGATGGTGGTGAAAATGCATTGAAAAAGGGGTGCTTTTACACTGCTGGGGGAATGCAAACTGGTGCAACCTCTTTGGAAAACAGTGTAGCCATTTCTGAAAGAACTGGAAATTGACCTTCCATATGACCCAGCAATCCCCCTACTGGGAATATACCAAGAGGAACTCAAATCATTCTACAAAAAGATACTTGCACATGCAATATCAAAAACATGGAACCAACCGTGCTGCTCATTGAAACTGGACTGGATTTAAAAATACATATACACAATGGAATGTTACAGTCATAAAGAAGGACAAACATATGGACTCCGCAGCAACTTGGATGGATTTAGAGTTTATCATACTCAGTGGTCTATCGCAGAAACAAAGAATAGAGTACCATATGTTCTTATTCATAAGTGAACCTTGAACCTTTACCATAATAGATAATCCCTTTAAGAAAGGGATGGGTTAATAGCAGGAAACTGCCGGGGTGGGAGTCGCGAGACACAACATCAATAAGGATACCTGATCTCAAACGAGGCAAAATGGGGACCAAAGGGAGACTCAAACTTTACTTGTGCGACGACCACTTCTATGCCTAATCCTGAATTGTATACCACATCTTTAAAATTTAAAAAAAAAAAATTTTAAGTATTTTTTAATTTAATTTTTCTTTGAATGACTGTCAGGTCAATTTATCAGTTTATTATATACAAACAAAAGTATAAAGGTGTGACTCTCTCCTTTTGCCCTCTGCATATCTGTTCTTTCACTTCCCTAAGCTTTTTAAATTCTTTGCGTGAAAACATATGGTTGCAGACGTACATAGTCTCTCTATCTTTTAAAATCGTATCTTGATGTAGCTTCTGAACACTGGAAATGCTGAATGGAGTGTGTCTCTATTTTAAATTTTTCATGATGACCAATATCAATCTGTTTTAACAACTAACTCTTTGGGATTTGTTTTCTAGTTTAAGAAATCTAATTATTTTTGTAATTAATTTACTTTTGTCTCCTAGATTCCAAATCACTCTTATAGTTGTCAAAATATATTGGACATAAGAATCACGTAGGGTAAGTGCCTTACATGCAGATTGCTGGACTCTGTCCCTGAGATTCTCATTCAGAATGCTAGTGCTGAGATTGGGGAAAACCTGCCCTGAACTGATTTTTCCCGAATTAATTTTAATGTGATTCAGGGAGAAGGAAAACGGAGGCATGTTCAGGTTTTTCGTCCTCCTACAGAACGGGCCCCCCCTTTCCCTGCTGGGTGACAGATGGTGGCAGACTCTGTGACAGCAATAGTGTGCCTTTGAGGCTGGGCGGCAGTTTGGGCAAGATGACTCTGGCCATGGCTAGTTTGCCCCCACTTCTCGACTCCTCAGAATGGCTCAGTTGCCAAGTTTTCCAGAGTTCCCCACCTGGCCCCATTAGCTCACGTTTACACAGTTACTTCTCATTGAATTTTGACTTGACTTTCCCTAGTTAAATCATTAGCCAGCTATTTACTAAGTTTGGCTAGCTTACAACCTTTATTCATCGTATTTAGAAGCCCTTGATTTACTCTAATTTTATACACTTACATGAAAAGCTGGGTTATGGCTTGTCACCTCTGCACAGAGTTGTCATTCTGCTTGAACAACACAAAGGGGGTATCAAGTAACCATCTGGTTATCTCCTGTGGGAGACAATTCCTTAGCAGCCGCTGGGGGGAGAGTCCCTGTGACAAACCCCAAGCCACTCAACCTAAGGGGAAAAAGCATTACAATGGGATGAGTTCGGTTATATCAGCGAAGATGGACCCTATAATGCTTCTATCTGTACCACAGGCCTTATGGTAATTATTCTGTGCTTGTCGATCGATTTATGGGCTGTAAAATTGTTTGACAACTGCACTGCTTCTGAAATAAATCATTGTCTCATTTCTGCTCTAAGTGTTGTGGATTCAACTGCCTAAATATATCTGCACATTTATGGTATATCTAAAAGGTGGACATTTTCCCTGAACGTCTAGCTGGAAATCATTGAACAACATAGCTATAAAAATAAAGTAACTCTTTTAGCGTTAACAACCTACCTATCAGTGAATCTGTGTTGATGCTGCATTCCCCATGAACAGCCTGCCCCGCAGGTGCACAGGTGAGCGATGAGCTGCCACTATGCACAGCAAAATAAGCAGCAGCAGGCCAGGTGATCAGCACTTGCATTCAAGTCAAGTGACTACCTGAGCATCTGCAGTTGCCATCACTCTGCTGTAAACAACTCACTGAACAGCAACTGCCTCTCTTCCGAAAAAGTACTTTCCGGAAAAGGAGACCCTTTAAAAGCTGGCCTGTGACAAGGTAAAAACTAGACCGAACGTGTTAAGCTTATTCACATAAGTCCAGATATCACATATGTAGCTTTCACATCGTTCCAGTTTCTTGAGGCTCTGCTGAAGTACTGGAGAATTATCTGTGATGTTAACCAACGTTTTAAGTGCCTGTCTTGGTGGTTGTCAGTTTCTCATCTGCCGGTATAAGATTGCAGGCAAAATGCCACACTCAGCACTTGATATGAATACCTTATTCACCTCTCCCCCTACCCCCATGGAAGTTTCGGTGCTATATCCATGGCCACCATGGCAGTGTAAGCAACGGTCACCAGACTGCTGATTCCTCACATCAACCGAACTCCTTTTAGTTTCTTCACACTGAAATCAAAGTCCTCTTTTTATGACACACATCTAACCATTTTACCCTCCTCCTGCTCCTACACACATGCATGTGCTCACACACACACTCGAAACCCATTACCAGTTTCTTAAGACTTCAGCGTAAGGACCAACATCCTTCTATAGACTTCCGGGGCCCGGGACACCCAGGACCATGCCCCGCTCCCCCGCCTCCTCTAGCATTGTGCTTCCCCCCCTCCCACAGCCACACAGCCTTCTCTCCCCCCCGTGCCTTCTTCACTACAGAGCCTTTGTGAATGGCTCTAGACCACACCTCCCCACCTCGGCCCCCAGAATGCTCACACATCCTACCTGTCTAGTCTAGCACCACTTGCTCAGGGAAGTCCCTCCTGCCTCCACTGCCTGGGTTGAGTTCTGAGTATTTATTTCACAATATAGTCATTCATTTAGAATGTGTCCTCTATTATCCTTCATCTTCATTAAAAGCTGATCTATTTTCTCTTCCAATGAGATTCTCAGTTTTTTTTACAGAGCCTCTAATATAGTGACTTCTCTAAATATATTTGAATGAATAATTGAAAGGCTTTATGTACCCTTTTTAATATTATAGATTATTATTAAAATAATGTTTTTCCCCGCAGCCTTTCAAGTAGCTGGAACTACAGACCTAAATAAGTAAATAAAAATATAATTCTTTTAAAAAATTTGTATCATTAGTACAAATATAGGGTTTTTACACCCGGGGTAACAGTCCTATGGATAATTCTGAACAAGAAAAAAATTTTTGTAAACTCAGTATAACCTAAGGCATAAGTGTGTACAAAGTCATAGTTCTATAGTAGTCACACACTAATGTCCTAGGCCTTCACACTCCCCCAATCATTCAGCCAGAGCAACTTCCCTTCCTGCAAATCTATTCATACTAAGTACCTTATAGGGGGCGCCAATTTTTATCTTTTATATTGCATTTTTACTGCACCTTTTGTATGTATACATACACAAAACTATTGTTTACAATTCCTACACTATTCAGCACAGCAGCAAGCTGTACAGGCTTGTAACCTAGGGAAAAATACACCATACCATATCACCTCTGTGTGTAGGAGGATATAACATCCAGACTTAAGTAAGCACACTCTGAGATGGTCTCAGTATGGAAACACCTGCGAGTGCACTTCTCAGATCATATCTCTGTTGTTAAGCAACTCATGACTGTATATACACAACATACATATGTACGTATTGATAGATAGGCAGCTAGAGAGAGAGAGAATCTATTGGTTCGGTTTTCCGGGGGAATGCAGCCTAACATACACATGGAGTCTTTTCTCATTATCATGTCTTCTTCTGGATTAGCTCTGAGTCTTCCTGACTTTGTCACTGAGATCTACTTTCCTGTGGTCTTTTCTACAAACTTTGACCACTTTTTCATTTAACTAATCATAGAGTGATCATCACACCCAAAAACACATTTTGTGTTTGACCTGTGTCCTGATTTTGGTAGGTTGTGGAGATAGGATTGAGAGGGTCATCCCCTTTCCCCCGGGCCTGTCAAGGGGAAAGCAGAGAAGAGGACTGCAAAACAGCACGGGCTGTGGGGCAAAGAGCAAACCCCGCATGGCATGTGCCTCAGGGAGGGGAGGGTTCTGGAAGTCCTTGATTTATCCCTTCCTTGCACTTGTCATGTGGTCCTTTTTTTTTTATTCCAAATTTCTAACTCAGTTTTTTATCATAATATGCAAGTCTGGTTAAAGAAAATGGCAGAAATGCCTTAAGAGTTAAGTCACCAAAATAGTTCTTCAGCTCCTGCAAAGAAGAAGACAAATTAGGGTATAAAGCACTACTTCAATCGACTTCATGTCAAGTATCTACTTAAACAGAAAAATTGTCACACGTTTCTCTTCCCAGCTCTTGTTAACACAAAGTGAATATTTCACTCTAGACAAGCAGGTGCTCCTAGGACACCCACGGGAAACTAGCTGGAATCCCGTGGTGCAGATTGTCCTTGTAAAATCCAGGGTTTGGTCTGATTTTTCCCTCTTTCCTACCTTACCACCTCTCATGTACGTTTCTTCTCAAATCGTAAAAAATAAAATATTTGTCTGGAAACAGTATTAATTGCAGCTTTTTTGGCATGAGTCTTATGAACAATTTCTCTATTACCTTAAATATGTTATAAACTATGAAAACATTTAGACAGAGCAACGGGAATCCGGTGAGGATATTCCTAACTCTGTCAAGAAGGGGACCACCATGAGACCAGATGCTGTTTCTACCAGCCTTCAGGGCAGGTGAGAGCAGGGTGCACAGAATCTCCTAGGGTGCAGATGCAAAACCTACCTGCAGCTCCCCATGAGCTCCCTGCGGTTCCTGGGCTGTCATAGCACCAAGTGCAGTCACTTTCTATAGAGCAAGAAATGTGGACTGATTACAGATGGTTTATCTGTACAGGTCATCACCAACTGCCAGGTTATACATAATTACTCGTTCATCTCTCCGGGGAACCCTGTGTTCATCTGACTGCCTTGTCAGCAACCGAGGCAATCAGTGCTGCTGATTCTCCCTGCCTGGTATCTTCGCAGCAGCATCCTCCCCCTCCCATCCCCAGGGACGCACACAGCCTCTGAGAAGTGATCATGTGGACTCATCAGTCGTTTCCCCAATATCCCGTCCAATTTCAGATCCTCTAGGATTTATTCTAAATATAGGTATTAGAATATCATCCCATAGTCCTGGGAGTGACTCTCAAATCAAAGCAGAACACTTTATCCTGAGCTGAGGGGAAGTGGTGTAACTATGAGAGAACTGGAAAGTGGAAGAAGAGACTGAGAAATCCTAAAAGAGAAAGTTGTATGTAGAGAACCATGATTGTAACATTCCACAGTGCTTGAACGTCTCCCAGTGTCATTTCTTGGAGAACCAGGAAGTATTACAAAGCAGTGTTACTGTGGTGAGAAGAAAGTTCTAAAGGACATGTATCTTAGTATGTTAGATAAAAAAATTCTTACTGTGCAATCCTGTAAACAGATTATAAAAACTCAGGGTAGAATTTGCTACCATTGGCCCTGCTCCGTGGCTCAACTGTAATCCCAGCGCTTTGGGAGGCCAAGGTGAGTGGATTGTCTGAACCCGCGGGTTCGAGACCCGCCTGGGCAACTTGGCGAGACCTCATCTCTACAATAACTAAAAAAAAAAAATTAGGCGAGCGTGGTAGCGCGCGCCTGTAGTTCCAGCTACTCGGAAGGCTGAAGCGGAAAGATTGCCGGAGCCCAGCAGGCAAGGCTGTGGTGGCCGGGAGCGGCCACTGCACTCCAGTCTGAGAGACAGAGTGAGTCTCCAACTCAAAAAAAAAAAAAAAAAAGAATTTGCTACCGCTGTTCTCTGACTTTCTTCTCTGTTTAGAGGATAATTTTTAAATTCTGTGCAGAGAAACTTCATGTCCAGTTCTCAGCTAATTTTCTCCTTCTCCTGTCCTGGGAATGACTTTGGGACTGCTGTCTGCCCTTATTAGGTGTTTCTTCATCTGCGTTTCTCTCCATGTTCCTGGAATACTATACCCGAATTGTGTGTGTGCGTGTGTGTGTGTGTGTGTGTGTGTGTGTGTGTGTGTGTGTATAAGTGTGCTGGTGTCTCACTGTATGGCACAGGGTGAGGTATAATGGCATGTTCATGGCTTACCTCAGCCTCAACCTACTGGCTCAGGCTATCCTTCCTCCTCAGCCTCTTGAGTATCTGGGACTACAGGTGCAGGCCACCAAGCCCAGCTAATTTCTGATTTTTTTGTAGAGGCAAGTTTTTGCTGTACTGTCAAGGTTGCTCCTAGGCTCAAGCAAGCCTCCTGCCTCAGCTTCTCAAAGTGTTGGGATTACATCTGTGAGCTCCTGCACTCAGTCCATTTACCATAATTCTGCCAAGTGCTTTTTATTTTAATTTTAATTTTAATGTAGTCCCTCAAAATGACATCTTACCTGTAGCCTGTCTGAAATGAATGTCCTAAATTCTATTTCTGCAGCAATTACCATAAACTTTGCAATCAGTAAATTGGTTTCATATCTATATTTGTTATTTATAAATATATATATATACAACATTCAAATCACCCCATTTTTTCTTTTATTCCTGTCCTTTCAAAACACTTGTTTATACAGATTTTCTATTTATTTTCGTACTCCTCTGAATCTTGTAGAGAACTCTGTGCCTTATGCAAATTTCAGTTTAGCCAACCAATATTCCAATATCTTGGACTGCATCCTACTTTTCCATAATTTAATACATATTTGGGTATTTCAAGATCATTTCCTTTTATAAGTCAGTGGGAATAAATATTTATTCTCTCAACAATTTCTGAAATGAGTCCGAGCTTTATGTGGAGGAAGTGAAAATTGCAGAAATATCCCCATAATTTACCTAACTAAATTAATTAATAAGTAAGTCAGATTCATCTCCTTTAGCAGCTGCTCCTCGCTGTGTTTCTACATGCAAATGTCTTTATAACCTTCCCCCTCACCAAAAGAAATGTGTGACTGGCTCTTTCCTTAGACTGCTTTGTTCAGGATTGAAATTGTCCTTCAGTGAAGATCACAAGGAAGCTATGCGACCACTAACCCAAGAAGAGCGGATGTGACTCCTCTCAAAGGGAATAAAACTCAAATGACTGAAAGTAGCTTGAGATATGTAATTTTCCATATGTAATGTGTCTTTGTTAATGTCTTTTATCCAATACTCAAGACAGGCAATGAAGATGCCCTGCAGGAAAAAGAAATGCATCCTCCTCTGCCACTGAGCGACTGTGAAGTGTAGGAACAGAATAGAATCTGTCAAGATACTCAGGAATCTATTCCTGAGTAAGTGTGCAATCTATCTCTTTTGCACTTAGTGAGTGTTTTTGGATATGGCATCCACAGGAGGTTATTTGGAAAAACGATCAAAGAAAACATCTATGTACCCTGTGAGGCAGTAATGTCACTGTTAAGAAATTCAGTCCATTAATGAATATGCTGAAGTACCCAGTGTACTATTGTTTTTAAGAGTATAAACCTGGGAAAATATCTTACAAGTAAAAGACTAGCTTAAACAAAATATTGCTCATCCATGCATTTCATACTATACAATGTTTGCTATTGGTGCTATGCATTGTTTTAACTTAAAGATTAAACAGGGTGATAAAGTAAGTTCTTTTTCTTTTTCTACTCTTCAGTTTTTCTGTAGCCTTCTCTGTATTATTAAAATGTATATACAAGCATGAGATAATGTTATGGAAAAAAAATCCACAAGATAAGGAGAAACATGTTGAAACGACTCATTTCCACAGACGTAGGATGTTCATGTAGACAAACTAGAGTCATGCTTATTAAACAGTGTTGTTTACTGTTGCTTCACTGCAAAGTGCTCCTTAAAAACAAGTGGGTTTTATTTAATGAAAAATTTACTTTTCTTTTCATTGTATAGTTTTTGTAGTGGTGTCAGACATTCTGCATTTGAGTCATAGGGTTAATCTCAGGTGTCTCTTGTTGTCCAAAGGCACATCCTCAGAGAGACAGGAGGCAGCCTGAGGTGAGTCATGTCCTCAGGTTGGAAAATGAAACCCGGAAAGCCCTGTGACCCTCACACACCTTCTTGACCTCCTGCCCTCACTCAGAGCAAGAACGGAGTGTAGAGCCATCTGAACCATGGCCTTGAACTCTTCTTTGTTCCCTGTCACACCTCCTACTCAGCCGAAGGAAATCCAAGGGCACATGAATCATGGGAGTCCTAAGTTCTTAAACTATAAACACTGTTGTAACAAAAACTGTACTGTTATCATCTTTGTAGCCCATAGGACCCTGGTGTCTAGAGCAACCTTGCTGGGGTAATGGAGAAATGTAAACTTGCCGTCCCTAGGGAGGGGGTTGGGGATGACTGTGACAAGAGTTGAACTAATGTATCTGGAAGACACAGGCCGCCCCCCTGAGGGGAGCTCTCTGGCTGATCTGGGACTCTCCTCTGAACACTGTCCGCTGGCACATCCGGGCACTGCCAGGGGAGAGCAGCACCCAGAGCCATGGCAACAGGGGGCTCCAGCACTCGGACTCAATTCCATTCTGATTCTGTATTCTCTTCCCATCTCTTGCAAAGGAGAGCCTACAACACCCTGCACAAAGGACTAATATACTGCAAGTGTTTAAAATAATGTGGTTATTTTAAAGTCAATTATTAGAAGGGAAAAAAGTTTAAACAAAGTAAAGTATACCAACTCTGGAAATGAATTGAGAGCTTAACGCTTGGTTCGAGTGAATTTATGAGCAGAATAGCATCAACTCTTCAGGGAAAGACAAAAATGTTTTTGGTTCCTAAGGCACTGGAAATTTGTCTTAAGGAACAACAAAGAATACTTTTCTTTTCCATCAGCGGGTCTTGCCACATCAGAATTGAGGGGGGCATTCCCAGAAATTAAAACAGGAATCTGGGGTTAAGGAGGATCGTTAGAAAAGCTAGTTCCAGGGAAGTGAAAGCAGAGTCCGTGTGTGTGTGTGTGTGTGTGTGTGTGTGTGTGTGTGTGTGTGTGTGTGTGTGAGTGATAGGGAAAGCTGCCCAAGGGCTGGAAACTAAGCCTGAGTACTGCTGCATAGCTAAAGGCTCTGTCTGATCATCATGACTCACCTCCCCAGCCCACCAATCTTAAAGTGCCCCTTGGGTGGTTTCCTCCTTCTACTGAAAACCCCTCTCTGCCCCTCTGCATCCACCTCAGAGGGGCCTCAGCGAAGCCTGGCATCTCTAGCAATAGTCAGTCTCATCCCTGCAAATCCTGTGGCTCCTTCTCAAAGCTGATGCAATCTGTTTATCAGCTCAAAAAGATGCCAGTCCTACGTGACAAACTCTCACCAAGGAAGAGGAATGAGCTCAACACACTAAAAGGTGATTTTTGTTTCTGAAAGAAAATAGTCATCCTCTCATAGTTCTCGCTTTAGAGACAAATGCGTTCATTAAAATTAAGGTTTCAAGAAAATTATCAGAAAAAAGATTTGAGTTTCAGCATATCATTACTTATGCCATTGAATCTCTCTTTGACGATACAGAAAGTTTTATGGTATGCTTCTTTTTCAAAACTACTTACTGAGACCGAGCACGGTGGCTCACTTCTGCAATCCCAGAACTTTGGGAGGCCGAGGTGAGGGGATTGTCTGAGCCCACGGGTGCGAGAACAGCCTAGGCAACTTGGCAAGACCTCATCTCGACAATAAATCCAAAAATTAGGTGGGCGTGGTAGCGCTCACCTGTGGTTCCAACTAATTGGAAGGCTGAGGTGGAAGTATTGCCTGAGCCCAGCAGTTGGGGGCTACGGTGGCCGTTAGCACGCCACTGCACTCCAGCCTGGGCGACGGAGTGAGATTCCAACTAAAAAAAAATCCCCCAAACCCTATCAACTGAATCTAATAACACAAATGACTACTTCTAATTTCTGAAATGAAACTGAAATAAGTAAAAGAAAATTCTAATAAATAAAGAATAAACCTTCTTTTTCAGGTAAAACTTCTCAATGTTGTGTAGACCCTAGTTCTTCATTAATTGCTCATTGTTCCTTTCTACTCCTTTTGTACCCTTTCCAGTTTGTGGACATAGCTTTACTGAGGATGCACACACCCAGGAAAAGTCACCAAGTGCAGAAGTATTCCAAAACCCAGAAGCAGGGTGAAAGCGGCCTCGTGCCCAAAGTATATTCTTTGCTTTCTTATACTACTAATGAGGAGGCATGAAACAATCTGGACCGATTTCCACACGCTCCGCCCCCACAATCTCAGGGACAGGGACAGGACTCCTCCCACCATCCCCGGGGACATCACTCCTTTCTCTGGCTTGACAGGGGATTCTGCTAGATTTCTAGGTGCCCCATACTGCATAGCTGCTGTGGCCTCTGCAAGAGATAATATCCCTGATCGTCACTCTTCCAAGCCAGTGTTGTCACCCATGCAGTCAGCCTTATTTGCCGCATGTAGTTTAAGGGGACATCAGTCTCAGAGGGTTAATACATTCTTAAATTCCAATATACAGATGGTGCCAAAAAAAGTATACACATGTTAAGGATGACGTTTGCTTCAAAGATGGTATTAACCAAATAAATAGCATCACCATGAAAAAGGCAGGATGGTCAAAGAAAAATGCGGAAGCCTGGTTGAGCATGTCATACTACACATTGCTACTGTAATTTAATTCAACTTCAAAAAGTAATACATAGATAACATCACTTAAAATGTGTATACTTTTTTTGGCACCCCTGTATATAAGAATGTTTAGAATTTTTGTATTAAAATATGTGTTAGCCGGGCTTGGTGGCTCAGCCTGTAATCCAACGCCTTTGGGAGGCTGAGGTGAGTGGATTGCCTGAGCCCGCGGGTTCAAGACCCGCCTGGGCAGCGAGACCTCATCTCTACAATAAATCAAAAAATCAGCTGGGCATGGTAGCTCATGCCTATAATTCTGGCTACTTGGAAGGCTGAGGCGGAAGGATCACCGGAGCCCAGCAAGTCGAGGCTGCGGTGGCCCGGGGAGCGGCCACTGCACTCCAGTCGGGGCGACAGAGTGAGACTCCAACTCAAAAAAAAAAAAAACCAAAAAAAAAAAATAAATAAAAATTGTTATTAGAATAATTTTAAAAATTTCTTCTTATTGTTTTCCTTTCCAATTATCCCTTTGATTACTAACTTAGGTTCAGTTTCAGATGAGGATCCATCCTTTGTAGTATAACTAATGATTTTTTATCTTAATTTTAACAAATTCATAAAACCTGTACTTTTATCTACAGTATAAACACTCCCAATGTGCACATCTCACATTTATTTCATAAATTATAATAAACTATGATCTTTCACTCTCTGCAAGTGACTGTGTAATTATATGAAAAGACAATTAAAAGATGTTGGCGCTGCTAAAACTAACCCATTGCTGGGAACGTCAAATAAGACATTGCTCGCCAGCTAGTCTATGGCATTCTGAACCTCCCATTCACAAGGCAGAGTTGGGGAACCCTTATACAATGTTTGGAAATTCATATGGAAGGGAAAGGCTGCTGGTAATTATTCAGATAAAACCTCCACCAAGGCAATTAGACCTTCGCGAACCGAAAACCATGGTAAAAATACTGCGCACCACTTATGGCTCAAATGCAGCTGGATCACACTGTCAGTTTCTGTTCATTGTGGCAAACCCTGTCCACATATTACAGGAACCAGCAAATCATCTTAAAAGCCCTGGAAGAGGAAATGGGTTGGAGGGAAGGAGGTGGGGCCACCTCTGCCTACTCCGCCCCGTGTGGACCATCCTTTCTGCCCTGCATGCTCAGATCGCTCTGAGGCCTCATCCCCTGCTGGCCTCTGCTGGCAGGGGAAGCCCAGGCACGTCAGACTCAAATGTGGCCAGGCTGTGTTAAGGGTTCCCCTACTGTGAGTCCCATCCTTTGTCCAATCATCCTTTCCAGAACTCCAGGGGTGATGATGCATACTTGTCAGACACGTCATAAGAAGATAAAATAAAAGGTGGACAGAACCCAGAGGGAGTCACTGCAGTGTCAACAACGCTGGGCCCAGAGGACTGGTAGAGCTCAAGTCCATCACAGACCTATCAGGCAAAGAAGGGGCTCCCAGGTGGGCCACGAGATCTGGGGGCACAAGGCTCTCTCCGTCTTCTGAACCCAGGGCCAGCAAGGCACACAGCCCACACTCCCGGGCCCACTTCAGGACCGTGAGGTTGCTTGGTGGAGACACTCCTCCAACCCACAGGGAATTCAGCCCTGTGAGGTCTCTGCAAATCCATCCCCTACAGCAGCACAAAGGTCACGATAGAAGGAAAGCCAGGAAGTTGAGGTAAGCCTGATGTAGGGTGGGGTCTTCATAGGGTTTTCTGGTTCTGACAAGTCCTGAAGGCTCTCTGTCATGACCCAGTTGTGAGGACAGGGTGCAGTGAGGGAACCCAGGTGAGGCGGGGTATGCAATGCCACCGTCAGCCTCCTCCATGCCTTGGTTCTTCTGGAAGCCTCACTCAGGGAGAGTAGACGCTGACCAATTCCCCAACCCAGCACGGCACAGACAGAAACCACCACCTCTGCTGGGGAAAAAACAACATGTATATATTTGGAAATAATGCACGTGTTAGTAGAAAGAAACCATTAGTATGCAGAGGATGTGCTCATTTGTGATAAACCTGGTTTCCTCTATATGGACCTATGTTTTTCTGGGAAAAAGCTTCCCTACTGGAAGAAATGTGAGAAGCCTTATCTGAATTACCAGGCAAGACACAACTCTGAAGATGGTATGTGGGGTGATAGTGAAGGTGGTCCGGGGCTCTTGCCGCCCTTGGCCCATGCAGGCTGGGACCAACTGGGGGCACTGGTTCCCTGGGCAGTGAGGTCCAATTTCTGTCCCTGTCTTTGATCCATCTGTTCTTGGTGGGGGTGGCTTGGGGGCTGCAAGCTGTATTACTTGTCGTTCTTTGCTCAGGGTGGGAGGGAGCCTTGAGGTAGCGGGATGTCCCATCTACCTGGACATGGACTTCCACTTTGGGCCAATCTATCTCCGAGGCCATACATCCATGCCCAAGCCCCAATTTATCCATCAGGATCTGTCCAACAGGTTTAATGGCTGCCCAGGCTGCTTCATACCTGCTATTCATAAATAATTTCCGGTTCTGGGCAGTGGCTGATGGATGCTTGCCATTGTGCAGGGGATCTTCCTGCCCTTGCCATTTTTTATTGGGGTTAAGAGACTGGGGATGGGAACTTCCCCTTTCCCAGAGGCTTTCTGGAGGTGCCTGTCGCTTCTCTGGCAAGAGCTGGATATATTTGCTTCCAGGAGTGTCTCCTATTTCTCTGACCTGGACAAGGTGACTCCTCCCACTGACTTGGGAGATTGTGGGTCTCACAGACCTGTTCTCCTGATCCCCAGCTTTGGGCGTCGCACCGCCCTCCTTCTTGTCAGTAGGTCCCGATATCTCATTCTGACTCTTCCATGGGGCCTTTACTTGGGGGCTCCCAGGCTCCCACTGCACTTGACTGCTCCCTCCCTGTCGCAGCTGCTCACAGAGCCCCTGGGACTCTCTCCTGTTCCTACTGGACACACTTTGGAAACCAGACAGAGGGTCCCGAGAAGGCAGAATGCCTGTGGCAGGAAGCATGTCCATGCAGCGGCGGCCTTGAAGGAATTGGCCAGTGGTGCAGTCGTGTAGGAGAACACCAGGGGCACAGCCTGGAGGCTTCTCCTCTGGCTCTACCTTCACCGGGAGCTCAAATTTGCTGACAAGCTCTGCCTTGGGGCGTAGCTCTCCTGGATCCTGAGTGAAAGAAGTTCTAGAAAATGGGGCACTTTTCTTGGTTCCCAGAGACCCTGAATCTCTTAGGTCCAAATTCAGGTTTTGGGAGTTTGCCATGACACTGGCTCCCAAGGTGACATCCCGAGCAGCGTTCTCCTCCTCCCTGGCTTC
The DNA here is from genome assembly GCA_027257055.1 of Cephalopachus bancanus. Lineage (NCBI taxonomy): Eukaryota > Metazoa > Chordata > Mammalia > Primates > Tarsiidae > Cephalopachus > Cephalopachus bancanus. The sequence goes on along the minus strand of JAPVLO010002718.1, from coordinate 20,558 downwards.
CACTGTCTCCATGCAGTCTTCAACCATCACATTCTGGGACCCTATGCTGGGCTCCGGCATTGCTCTGCCATGGCAGGGTTTTTGTGGGGATACACTCTCCCTCTCCCCCCATGGCTCCGTCCGGGCCCAGGGGAGAACTTCGTCTCAGCCCTGGGCTGGCTCTCCCTGTTCCCTGGAGTGTCTTACTCTGCCAGATTCTGCCTACAGGCCAGCATGGGAAGGACTGAGATGGCCATCTGCCCTCCGGCCCAGTTCTAGGGACCTCTGAGCGGTCATGGGTGTCACCAGATGATTTTCCTAGCAGGACACCCTGGTTCTCCACACACACAAGTTGGGGGGAAGAGAGAGGACTATTCAGGGTAGGGACTGACTTTTTTGTCATCACCTTCCCTCTTGGACCTTTCTGAGGTGGTTCTCTTAGGAAATTGGCAGCCTTGGCTTTGGAATTGGGCTCAGATTCACAGGTGGCCCAGGAGGGAGAGGTGGAGTGTGGAAGGGGTAGCGGCTGAGCCTTGCCTAACTGGCGACTGATGGGCTCCAGGGACTGGAGGTTTGCACGCCACCTGTGCCTCGCCTGAAATCTTATAATATGTGCTTCCAGCATCTGCTGGGTGCAGGGATCAAGGAAGGAAATCTCCCGAAAGGTGTTAACACAGGGTTTCTGACCCCTCCAGGATACTAGATTCCCAGTTTTCTTTTCGGTGTCATACTTGGGAACAGCATGGTTGAGAGTAAACCAGGATAGACTCTCACTAACAGGGATCATGTCCCGGCTGAATTGCCCCAAGTTACTCCCCACGGTGGCTTTCAGATATTTTTCCAAATGCGTCTTCTCTAAGCCCCTGGGTAAATCATTCCCTGATTCATATTTCTGGGGCCTCCTGAAGTCACTTCCTGACTCCTCTTTATCTTCTTCCAGAACCTTCACTGAGGTGACTCCTGAACATCTGTACGGTTCTCCTGGGATCCTCTCCATTTCTTGACCTTGAACCTGGCTTGGGTCCTGGTCTAGCTGGGACCTTATGGAAGGCTTCCCAGAGAACCTTCCAGAGTGCCTGAACTCCATCTTCTGCATTTCTTTGGTGCTCTCGTCTGCAAGCACAGAAGCCTGGGAGGACAGGGGGGCCTCCTGCTTGTCTTTTGCCTGAGACTGACACCTCCTTTGGACTTGATCCTGAGGCTGCATAGGCTCCTCGGGTGGCTGGGATCTCCAGGGAGGGCCAGAACTGTGCCCATCCTTGATGACACGTCCTTGAATACGCTGCTGCCGTTGCCCCTGGTGCTCAGGGCTGATGGCATCTCCAGGGAGGTTGGACGCCGACTTGGGGCTCTGGGAGTCTGAGTTGTCCTGAGGAAGGTGGGGAGTGTGCTGGCTAAAGGCAGCCTGAGTGTTTTCGAGCAGAGAGGGTACAAACCTCTTCCACTTCAATCTCTTCCGCCAGGGCCATTCCAGATGCTGATTTTCAGTTGGGATGATGGACTGTGCTTTCTCCTGGGATGTAGGCCAAGCTGTTCTATAGGACCTACTCTTGGGCGGAGAGGAAAATTGTACATATCGGACAGAGCATGGGTAATGAGACTCAGCCTGGATCCCAGCCAGAGTTGGAGAATGGGACTGAGCCTGGGTTTCGGCCAAAGGTTGAAGTTTGGCCACAGGAGAAGGCCAGCGTCGTTCTTGGGAAAGTTCTGAAGGCTCTTGCTCCTGTGTTGGAACTAGGATATAAGAAGGTATTTCATTGAAGGTCACAGAGCATGATTTCTTTGTGGAAGTTTTCCAAGACATCCAGGCAGGGGCCACCAATGACTCACTGTGCAGAGAGGGGAGACCCCAGAAGAGCTGGCGGCATTTGTGCCATAAATGGTCTCCCAAGGCCTCGGGATCAGAGAGCTGCTGGGAACCAGAAAACGGCTGTGGTTTAGCTGCCATGTTCCAGAAGGGTTGTGGGGTCACAGTGGATGGTTCCTGGCTCAGTAACTTTAACATAGTCCCCAGAGAACCCAGGGGATAGTCTGACCCCTCCTTTTCTTTCTCCTTCCACAAATTCAGCTCTGCTTTCTTGCAGATTAGTTGCTCCAGCAGCATCAGAACATCAGGGTTGATGAAAGTGGGGCCACCAGCCTCCATCTGCCTATGTTTGGGGTCTTTCCAGAGCAAAGCCTCTGGTGGGTTGTGAAAAGCATGCTGCTGCCTAGATTTGCCCTGTGACCAGATGAAGAAGAACAGGGCCTTTGCAGCCTGCCACCACCAGGAAAGGATCAAAATGGTCCATTCAAGACTTGAGATGGGAGGCATCACACAGGTGTTACCTGGACTGGAGCTACCTAGGGCAGTGCCCAGGGGAATATTCTTCATGTCTGACGGGTCTCTTTGAGCTTCCGGTGAAATGGTAGCAGCCAGATGTAGAGAATGCTCAGCCAGAGAAGCTGGGGAAGCGGATGGTGACAAACTGGCGGGCGAAGCATCTTCCACATGCTCCCTGTGCAACTGGTGGGCTCTGGCAGGCCCTGGTGTATGGACCTTTACCGGGAGTTCTTGATAGAAGCTCTGACGAATGTCCGCCTTGCCAGCAGTCTTTGCCAGGTGGCTGCAGGAGACATGAGGCACAAGCTGCAGCCAGGAGTGGTTAGGGCCAGGAGGTGCAGAAGGGTGGGCACCTGTGGCTCCTCCACTACCCCCATGCTGACTTCACAAAGCTCTGCCTATCCCTGGCCCCAGGGCTTTAGTCCTTTCCAGTCCAGTCCCATAGTCTCCCCCTCCCAGATCAGCCCCAGGCCCTGGGGTCCCAACCTAGAACCTGGTAAGTGGGAGGACAAGTGAGAGAAGGGGAAGTCCCTCACCTTTGCAGACTGAATGCCAGGTCCCGAGCCCCCTCCAGCTCCCTCAGGCAATCTCTACATGCTGGAAATCAGAAGAGAGGGTTAGGGTGGCGAGGGAGGGGCCTGGAGATCTCCAGGAGGCTGCGTGGCTGTCCCTTTAGGGGAGAGCTTGGAGGATTTGGCCCTGGAGCCCGTGTATCCGAGTCCAGAACCACGTGGCCCAGCAGTGATAGCATAGCCTAATGGGGAGGGTTTCATCATTTACAAAGTGCTTCCACACCCATCCCCCACTGTCTTCACAGTTGCCCCCGAGTAGAGAACGGACAAGGGTTGTCTCTAGACAAATCAGCCTTAGCTGAGGTAAACAGTTGTCCCCTTGGGCCTGGAGGACTCCCTCACATCCAGGCAGTCATTGGTCCCTAACCCCTACGTAAGCCCTCTTGAGCAATGACTACTTCCTGGCCCATCATGGCTTCATTCCAGCATGGAATCTGAGAAAGATCCTGGGTTCTGATTTCCTTCCCAACAGCTATCTCCCTCAGCCCTCTGCAACTGACTTCCCTGGAGAGTTGTTCCTCAGGGACAGACAAAACTGGGTCACCTCTGATTTTACCTTTCAGCGTGCTGTTCTTCTTGTTCCTCCTGGGTCTCCCCCTCGTTTCCATTTGACACTGAGAGACAAGAAAGAGGGAGGGGCTGGAACCAGTTCCCAGGCTTTTCCTGGACAAGGTGCAGCCATACAGAGCTCATGCATGACACGACTTTCTACATTTAGCTCACAGAGCTCTGTGTTCTTTTCTTTCCTTTTGCTCATTTTTAAAGTGCACAGTAGTATTTTGTGCTTTTTTTTTTAAAAAAAACTGAAGGAGGGATTTCACATGGGACATCCACCACGGATGCCCTGAGTCTCTGTCGTTCTCAAGAAACACATAGACACAGACCTCAGAGCTGTGAGGCTCCTGCTTCCCAAAGAGGACGGGGGTGACTCCAGGCTCTGATCAGAGGCTCTCGGGGACTCGGCACAGCTCTCTCTGATCACCCCATTCAAAGAAGTCTGGGACCTGAGACATCTGCCACTGGAGGGCGACTGATGGACCAGGGCTCTGGCCTGTGCTCCCACAGATCTCTCCACCCTCTGATTACCTAGTCCTCCCCCTGAGTCTTGGTGTTTGGTTCTCCCCATGGATGGTGTGAGAGTTCTGGCCGGAAATCCTCTGTGCACTCTAACCCCTGCCTTCCTCACTCGACTCTGGAAGTATGGTGAGGTTTCCCATCCCAAGAGTGTCCCTCGCTGATTTGGGAAAATGAAAAGAAGAGTAGAAAAAAAATCATTATCTTTTGGGTCTGGGATGAGGGCTCCTTACCTTCCTGATGTCCCTCTTCTTCCCAGGTGGTTGTTCGGTTGGATTATCAGGAAGGTAGGGGAGTATCAGCATGAAGAGCCCCAAGGCACACAGGAAGGTGAGGGCGAGATCCATCAGCCAGGGAGTAGCGATGAGGCTCAGCCCTTTGGCACTAATGCTTTCCAACATAAGCAAGAAATTCTCCATCTGAATCTCAGCGTTGCCCTAGAGCAACTGAGCACTGGGCATCCCCTTTGGGACTAATGACTAGGGCCCAGGCCTGCATCACAGAGCTGTGGCTTTGTCATAACAAAGGGCTCCTGAGGATGGGGTAAGGGTGGTTGGGTCAAGAGGCTGAAACTTGGCCCCACAACCAGCATTCAGCTCTGAAGAGCTCTCCACCCTCCTGCGCCTTCTAGATTCCGCCACCCCCACCTGCACAACCAGTCACAAACTGACCTTAGTCCATTTTCTGTTTTTTCACTCTGGAACCCAGGCATTACTTGGTTCCTTTTATTCCTTGGAGATCTGGGCTTCAGCCCACCAATTTCATAGACTTTCAATGCATCACATTCTCCCAGGAATTTTTGGGGTTTTCTAAAAATTTTTACTCTCAGAATCTCCTCTGCTGTCATAATTTTCCCACAGAATGAGTATTCTACTTTTCTCAGCCCAAAAGTATAGCTTTATACTTATTTAATTTTGTGAGTTTTGAATATTTCAATTGTTAGGGTTTATATTAACTTCTGTTTCTTTAATCAGGCGGGGGTCTGACACAAAAATTCAATATAATGATATGTTATTCAAAATTCACAAAACTGAATAGATGTTATGCAAATATAAATAATTAAACTTCCAAATGATGCTTTTTATATCAGGAATGCTACTGACCAATTAACGCTTTCAGCAGAGAGACAATAGAAATGAAATTGAGTCATAGCTGAAAACAGGCAAGACTTTATTGAAACTTCCTGCCTGAGAGAAAAGAGACCAGCATTGAACAAAGGGATGATGTAGCTGCCTCTGGATCAAAGAAAAAGGCCAGCTTTTTCAGAGGGTCTAGGTGTGTGGTGAGTGTCTCATCTTCTGCCAAGTCAGCTTATAATTGTGCAGTTTTCTGTTGTTCACATTCCTCAAGACAGGGGAGTTGTGCTGTAATTGCTTGAGTAAGATGAAGTCAAAATTGATCAATTCCTTTTGGGTTAATGTTCTCTCCGTTCATTCCAGCCAATGCTAGTGTCTCACACAAATCTTCAAGGCGACCCCCTTGCTTTACCTTCCCAACAGCTGATGCAGAGAGAGAGAAATTATAAAAAGGGGGCAGAAGGAAACCCATAGGAAAAAGCACGCACCAAAGGGCATAGTTATATGCAACAAAGGGCAGGGATTATATAGTAAAGTACTACAAAACTAATTTTGCAAAGTGTTATACTGAGATGAGCATCGATGTGAGCCTCCAGGTCGCTGTCCCAGAATAGTAGTCCCTTACTAACTCAGGCACACAATACTGAGTTTTTGAAGCTGCACAAACAGTTATGAAATTTGCTGCAGCACACACGCAAACACACACTTTGACAAACTAACTCATTATTTCCAAAGCAAGAATTTAACGTTTCAGCTTTTTAATTAAATCTTTCATATGCATCTTGATCATATCTCTTCTTACTCTGTTTAAAATACAATCTTCACTCTTCAGAACTTTGGAACATCTGTGGCACAATCATGAGCTCTTGCCAAAATGCCAGGATTTTAATTGAGGTCCTGTTGCTTGCTATACAGAAAGCTAATCACTGAGAGAAATTTTGCCAGAGAAGAAGGCTTTTTACTTACTTGATATCAGCCAGGGAAAATGGGAGATTTAAACTCAAGTCCATCTCTCCTGCCAACTGAAATTGAAGGTTTCTATACTGCAGGAAAGAATATAACTTTTGCAGGAAATCAGAAATTTGGGGGTAAGAAAGGAAGCAACGTGTTTGGAGGGGTTGGTAATTCCCTTTCTAAAAGGGTGTTGTGGGGTGTGTGTTGTGTTGTGTGTGTGTTGTGTAACCTTTTATAACTGAGGAAAATCATGCTCTTGTGATGTAATTTGAAGCATATTTCTTGAGTAATCATGATGGAACATGAGTTTTCCAGGATTTTTGCCTTGATTCCCCATAAAATATACCATAAATATTACAAAACACCATGTTATTAGTATTTATAAATATTTAGTTATCTATGTTATTAATCATCTTAGTCATCGTGACTTGAAATATTCTAAAACTAGATAAAGTTACGGGGAAATGGTGCTCTGACAAGCCAGATAGGAACAGTTGCTTGTGAGTACTTCCAGTTACGGGTGTGACATTTCCATTACCAGTCATTACCCCATGACGCCTCTTCTCCGTGAAGCATAGTAAGATCATGATCAGATTCCCCATGAACTGAAGAATCGTTAAAAGAAGGGGGAGTGAACTGAAACCTGCTGAATTTCTCCATAAAATTGATATTTATAGGTAAACACACACAGAGAGAGAGAGAGAGAGAGAAGAAATGGATTTTCCCTGCTCTTAAAACTTGAAACTTACATTTGCCTTATCTGGGTTCCTTCCTCAGGACATGGATTCTCAGCCAAAGGGCTGAAATTCACCAGATGACCTTATCCAGAAAAGTGAATTCCCAGCCCCCTCACTCATCAGATTGCTTCCTTACCCTGCCTTATTTGCTGATTTCCTGCAAACTTAATTCTTTCTTGCAGTTTTAAAATCTCCTATTTCAGAGGGCAGGGACATGGACTTGAGACTAAATCTCCCATGATTGTGCCACAATGTTCCAAAGTTAGGAAACTGGAGACTGTATTTTAGAGACAGTAAGAAGAGATATGATCAAGATGCAATGAAAGATGTAATTAAAAAACTGAAACGTTAATTCTTGCCTTGGAAATAATGAATTAGTTTGTCAAATGTGTGTTTGTGTGTGTGCTGCAGCAAATTTCATAACTTTTGTCCCGCTTCAAAAACTCGAATTGTGTTCCCGAGTTACTAAGGGACTACTATTCTGGGACAGGACCTGGAGGGTCACATCAATGCTCATCTCAGTATAACACTTCAGGCAGGAAGTTTCAATAAAGTCTTGCCTGTTTTCAGCCATGACCCATTTTCATTTCTATTGTCTCTGCTGAAAGCGTTAATTGGTCAGTAGCATTACTAATATAAAAAGCATCATTTGGAGGTTTAATTATTTATATTTCTATAACATCTATTCAGTTTTGTGAATTTTGAATAATATATCTTTAATTTGAATTTTTGTGTCAGACCCCTGCCTGATTAAAGAAACAAAAGTTAATATAATCCCTAACAATTGAAGTATTCAAAATTCACAAAATTAAATAAGGATAAAGCTATACTTTTGAGCTGAGAAAAGTAGAATACTCATTGTGTGGGAAAATTATGACAGCAGAGGAGATTCTGAAAGTAAAATTTTTAGAAAACCACCAAAATTCCTGGGGGAATGTGAGCATTGAAAGTCTATGAAATGGGGGGGCTGAAGCCCAGATCTCCAAGGGATAAAAGGAACCAAGTAATGCCTGGGGTTTCCCGAGTGAAAAAACAGAAAAAGGATAAGGTCAGTTTGTGACTGGGTTTTGTACGTGGGGGTGGAGGAATCTAGAAGGCGCAAGAGGGTGGAGGGCTCTTCAGAGCTGAATGCTGGTTGTGGGGCCAAGCTTCAGCCTCTGGGCCCGACCCCCTTCCCCATCCTCAGGAGCCCTTTGTTATGACAAAGCCACAGCTCTGTGAGGGAGGCCTGGGCCCTAGTCATTAGTCCCAAAGGGGATGCCCGTGCTCAGTTGCTCTAGGGCAACGCTGAGATTCAGATGGAGAATCTTGTGCTTGCGTTGGAAGGGGTTAGTGCCAAAGGGCTGAGCCTCATCGCTGCTCCCTGGCTGATGGATCTCGCCCCCACCTTCCTGTTGCCTTGGGGGTCTTCTTTCTGATACTCCCCTACCTCCCGATAATCCACCCGAACCACCACCTGGGAGGGAAAAGGGACATCAGGAAGGTAAGGAGCCCTCACCAGACCCAAAAAAATGATTTTTTTTCCTACTCTCTTTTCACTTTTCCAAATCAGCGAGGGAACTCTTAGGATGGGAAACCTCACCACCCTTCTAGAGTCAGGTGAGGAAGGCAGGGGTTAGAGTCACAGAGGATTCCAGCCAGAGCTCTCACACCATCCATGGGGGGAAACCCAACACCAAGACTCAGGGGGGGGACTGCGTAATCAGAGGGTGGAGAGATCTGTGGGAGCACAGGCCCGAGCCCTGGTCCATCAGTCGCCCTCCAGTGGCAGATGTCTCAGGTCCCAGACTTCTCTGAATGGGGGGATCAGAGAGAGCTTGTCGAGTCCCCGAGAGCCTCATGTCAGAACCTGGAGTCACCTCCGTCCTCTTTGGGGAAACAGGAGCCACACAGCTCAGAGGTGCCTGTAGGTCTGTGTCTGTGTGTTTCTTGAGAACGACGAGACTCAGGATATCTGTGGTGGATGTCCCATACGAAATCCCTCCGAGAAAAAACCTCAAAATACTATGTGCCTTTAAAAAGACAAAAGGAAAGAAAAGCCAGAACTCTGGGCTAAATGTGAAAGTTTCACCATGGCCTGTTGTTATTGCCCAAAAAGTTTTAACTGTTAGCCCCCCCCCCCTCTCTTTTGTTAAATGGAAAAAGGGGGAGACCCAGGGGCAAGAAAACAGCCGTTGCGGTAAACAGAGGGGACCCCGTTCGTTTTCCCTGAGGGACTTCCGGGAATCAGTTGCAGGGGCTAGGGGGAAACGGGAAGGAAAAAAAACCCGGATCTTTCTGGATTCCACGGTGAAGCCACATGGGAGGAAGGCATTGCTCAAGAGGGCTTCTGTAGGGGTAAGGGACCAATGACTGCCTGGATGTGAGGGAGTCCTCCAGGCCCAAGGGGACAACTGTTTACCTCAGCTAAGGCTGATTTGTCTAGGAGACAACCCTTGTCCGTTCTCTACTCAGGGGCAACTGTGAAGACAGTGGGGGATGGGTGTGGAAGCACTTTGTAAATGATGAAACCCTCCCCATCAGGCTATGCTATCACTGCCTGGCCATGTGGTTCTGGACACGGATACATGGGCTCCAGGGCCAAATCCTCCAAGCTCTCCCCTAAAGGGACAGCCACGCAGCCTCCTGGAGATCTCCAGGCCCCTCCCTCACCACCCTAACCCTCTCTTCTGATTTCCAGCTTGTAGAGATTGCCTGAGGGAGCTGGAGGGGGCTCGGGACCTGGTATTCAGTCTGCAAAGGTGAGGGGCTTCCCCTTCTCTCACTTGTCCTCCCTCCTACCAGGTTCTAGGATGGGACCCCAGGGCCTGGGGCTGATCTGGGAGGGGGAGACTATGGGACTGGACTGGAAGGGACTAAAGCTATGGGGCCAGGGATAGGCAGAGCTTTGTGAAGTCAGGCTGGGGGTAGCGGAGGAGCCACAGGTGCCCACCCTGCTGCACCTCCTGGCACTAACCACTCCTGGCTGCAGCTTGTGCCTCATGTCTCCTGCAGCCACCTGGCAAAGACTGCTGGCAAGGCGGAAGTTCGTCAGAGCTTCTGTCAAGAACTCCCGGTAAAGGTGCATGCACCAGGGCCTGCCAGAGCCCACCAGTTGCACAGGGAGCATGTGGAAGACGCTTCGCCGGCCAGCTTGTCACCATCCGCTTCCCCAGCTCCTCTGGCTGCACATTCTGTACCTCTGGCCGCCACCATTTCACCGAAACCTCAAAGAGACCCGTCAGACTTGAAGAAGATCCCCCCGGGCACTGCCCTAGGTAGCTCCAGTCCAGGGAACATCTGTGCGGTGCCTCCCATCTCAAGCCTTGAATGGACCATTTTGATCCTTTCCTCGTGGTGGCAGGCTGCAAAGGCCCTGTTCTTCTTCATCTGGTCACAGGGCAAATCTAGGCAGCAGCATCTTTTTCACAACCCACCAGAGGCTTTGCTCTGGGAAGACCCCAAACATAGGCAGATGGAGGCTGGTGGCCCCACTTTCATCAACCCTGATGTTCTGATGCTGCTGGAGCAACTAATCTGCAAGAAAGCAGAGCTGAATTTGTGGAAGGAGAAAGAAAAGGAGGGGTCAGACTACCCCCCGGGTTCTCTGGGGACTATGTTAAAGTTACTGGGCCAGGAACCAGCCACTGTGACCCCACAACCCTTCTGGAACATGGCAGCTAAACCACAGCCGTTTTCTGGTTCCCAGCAGCTCTCTGATCCCGAGGCCTTGGGAGACCATTTATGGCACAAATGCCGCCAGCTCTTCTGGGGTCTCCCCTCTCTGCACAGTGAGTCGTTGGTGGCCCCTGCCTGGATTTCTAGGAAAACTTCCTCAAAGAAATCACGCTCTGTGACCTTCAATGAAGTACCTACTTATATCCCAGCCCCAACCCAGGAGCAAGAGCCTTCGGAACTTTCCCAAGAACAACGCTGGCCTCCTGTGGCCAAACTTCAACCTTTGACTGAAACCCAGGCTCAGTCCCATTCTCCACCTCTGGCTGGGATCCAGGCTGAGTCTCATTCCTCATGCTCTGTCCCAAATGTACCGTGCTCGTCTCCGCCCAAGAGTAGGTCCTGTAGAACAGCTTGTCCTACATCCCAGGAGAAAGCACAGTCCATCATCCCAACTGAAAATCAGCATCTGGAATGGCCCTGGCGGAAGAGATTGAAGTGGAAGAGGGTTGTACCCTCTCTGCTCGAAAACTCTCAGGCTGCCTTTAGCCAGCACACTCCCCACCTTCCTCAGGACACCTCAGACTCCCAGAGCCCCAAGTCGGCCTCCAACCTCCCTGGAGATGCCATCAGCCCTGAGCACCAGGGGCAACGGCAGCAGCGTATTCAAGGACGTGTCATCAAGGATGGACACAGGTCTGGCCCTCCCTGCAGATCCCAACCACCCGAGGAGCCTATGCAGCCTCAGGACCAAGTCCAAAGGAGGTGTCAGTCTGAGGCAAAAGACAAGCAGGAGGCCCCCCCGTCCTCCCAGGCTTCCGTGCTTGCAGATGAGAGCACCAGAGATATGCAGACGATGGGGTCCAGGCACTCTGGAATGTTCTCTGGGAAGCCTTCTATAAGGTCCCCGCTCGACCAGGACCCAAGCCAGGTTCAAGGTCAAGGAATGGAGAGGATCCCAGGAGACCCGTGCAGATGTTCAGGAGTCACCTCAGTGAAGGTTCTGGAAGAAGATAAAGAGGAGTCAGGAAGTGACTTCAGGAGGCCCCAGAAATATGAATCAGGGAATGATTTACCCAGGGGCTTAGAGAAGAAGCATTTGGAAAAATCCCTGAAAGCCCCCGTGGGGAGTAACTTGGGGCAATTCAGCCGGGACATGATCCCTGTTAGCGAGAGTCAATCCTGGCTTACGCTCAACCATGCTGTTCCCAAGCATGACACCGAAAAGAAAACTGGGAATCTAGCATCCTGGAGGGGTCAGAAACCCTGTGTGAACACCGTTCGGGAGATTTCCTTCCTTGATCCCTGCACCCAGGAGATGCTGGAAGCACATATTATAAGATTTCAGGCGAGGCACAGGTGGCGTGCAAACCTCCAGTCCCTGGAGCCCATCAGTCTCCAGTTAGGCGAGGCTCAGCCTCTACCCCTTCCACACTCCACTTCTCCCTCCTGGGCCACCTGTGAATCTGAGCCCAATTCCAGAGCCAAGGCTGCCAATTTCCTAAGAGAACCACCTCAGAAAGGTCCAGGAGGGAAGGTGATGACAAAAAAGTCAGTCCCTACCCTGAATAGTCCTCTCTCTTCCCCCCAACTTGTGTGTGTGGAGAACCAGGGTGTCCTGCTAGGAAAATCATCTGGTGACACCCATGACCGCTCAGAGGTCCCTCGAACTGGACGGAGGGCAGATGGCCTTCTCAGTCCCACCCATGCTGCCCTGTAGGCAGAATCTGGCAGAGTAAGACACTCCAGGGAACAGGGAGAGCCAGCCCAGGCTGAGACGAAGTTCTCCCCTGGCCAGGACGGAGCCATGGGAGGAGAGGGAGAGTGTATCCCCACAAAAACCCTGCCGTGGCAGAGCAATGCCGGAGCCCAGCATAGGGTCCCAGACTGGTGAGGGTTGAAGACCCTTGGAGACAGTGGAAGCCAGGGAGGAGGAGAACGCTGCTCGGGATGTCACCTTGGGAGCCAGTGTCATGGCAAACTCCCAAAACCTGAATGTGGACCTAAGAGATTCAGGGTCTCTGGGGACCAAGAAAAGTGCCCCATTTTCTAGAACTGCTTTCACTCAGGATCCAGGAGAGCTATGCCTCAAGGCAGAGCTAGTCAGCAAATTTGAGCTCCCGGTGAAGGTAGAGCCAGAGGAGAAGCCTCCAGGCTGTGCCCCTGGTGTTCTCCTGCACGACTGCACCACTGGCCAATTCCTTCAAGGCCGCCGCTGCATGGACATGCTTCCTGCCACAGGCATTCTGCCTTCTCGGGACCCTCTGTCTGGTTCCCAAAGTGTGTCCAGTAGGAACAGGAGAGAGTCCCAGGGGCTCTGTGAGCAGCTGCGACAGGGAAGGAGCAGTCAAGGGCAGTGGGAGCCTGGGAGCCCCCAAGTAAAGGCCCCATGGAAGAGTCAGAATGAGATATCGGGCCCTACTGACAAGAAGGAGGGCGGTGCAATGCCCAAAGCTGGGGATCAGGAGAACAGGTCTGTGAGACCCACAATCTCCCAAGTCAGTGGGAGGAGTCACCTTGTCCAGGTCAGAGAAATAGGAGACACTCCTGGAAGCAAATATGTCCAGCTCTTGCCAGAGAAGCGACAGGCACCTCCGGAAAGCCTCTGGGAAAGGGGAAGTTCCCATCCGCAGTCTCTTAACCCCAATAAAAAATGGCAAGGGCAGGAAGATCCCCTGCACAAAGGCAAGCACCCATCAGCCACTGCCCAGAACCGGAAATTATTTATGAATAGCAGGTCTGAAGCAGCCTGGGCAGCCATTAAACCTGTTGGACAGATCCTGATAGAAAAATTGGGGCTTGAGCAAGGACGTATGGCCTCGGAGAGCGATTGGCCCAAGACGGAGATCCGTGCCCAGGTAGATGGGACTTCCCGCTACCACAAGGTTCCCTCCCACCCAAAGCAAAGAACGACAAGTAATACGGCTTGCAGCCCCCAAGCCACCCCCACCAAGAACAGATGGATCAAAGACAGGGACAGAAATTGGACCTCACTGCCCAGGGAGCCAGTGCCCCCAGTTGGTCCCAGCCTGCATGGGCCAAGGGCGGCAAGAACCCCGGACCACCTTCACTACCACCCCACACACCATCTTCAGAGTTGTGTCTTGCCTGGTAATTCAGATAAGGCTTCTCACATTTCTTCCAGTAGGGAAGCTTTTTCCCAGAAAAACATAGGTCCATATAGAGGAAACCAGTTTTATCACAAATGAGCACATCCTCTGCGTACTAATGGTTTCTTCCTACTAAGATGTGCATTATTTCCAAATATAAACATGTTTTTTTCCCCCCAGCAGAGGTGGTGGTTTCTGTCTGTGCCGTGCTGGGTTGGGGAATTGGTCAGCGTCTACTCTCCCTGAGTGAGGCTTCCAGAAGAGCCAGGGCATGGAGGAGGCTGACGGTGGCATTGCAGACCCCGCCTCACCTGGGTTCCCTCACTGCACCCTGTCCTCACAACTGGGTCATGACAGAGAGCCTTCAGGACTTGTCAGGACCAGAAAACCCTCTGGAGACCCCACCCTACATCAGGCTTACCTCAACTTCCAGGCTTTCCTTCTATCCTGACCTTTGTGCTGCTGAAGGGGATGGGTTTGCAGAGACCTCACAGGGCCGAATTCCCTGTGGGTTGGAGGAATGTCTCCACCAAGCAACCTCACGGTCCTGAAGTGGGCCCGGGAGTGTGGGCTGTGTGCCTTGCTGGCCCTGGGTTCCGAAGCCGGGGAGAGCCTTGCCCCCCCGGATCTCTTGACCCACCTGGGAGCCCCTTCTTTGCCTGATAGGTCTGTGATGGACTTGAGCTCTGCCAGTCCTCTTGGTCCTGTGTTGTTGACACTGCAGTGACTCCCTCTGGGTTCTGCCCACCTTTTATTTTATTTTCTGATGACGTGTCTGACAAGCCTGCATCATCACCCCTGGAGTTCTGGGAAGGATCATTGGACAAAGGATGGAACTCACAGTAGGGGAACCCTTACACAGCCTGGTCACATTTGAGTCTGACGTGCCTGGGCTTCCCCTGCCCAGAGGCCAGCAGGGGATGAGGCCTCAGAGCTATCTGAGCTTGCAGGGCAGAAAGGATGGTGCACACGGAGTGGAGTAGGCAGAGGTGGCCCCACCTCCCTCCCTCCACTCCATTTCCTCTTCCAGGGCTTTTACAGATTATTTGCTGGTTCCTGTAATATGCGGACAGGGTTTCCCACAATTAACAGAAACCGACAGTGTGATCCAGCTGCATTTGAGCCGTAAGTGGCGCGCAGTATTTTTACCATGGTTTTTGGTTCGCGAAGGTCTTAACGGGATATAATTGCCCTGTTGGAGGTTTTATCTGAATAATTACCAGCAGCCTTTCCCTTCCATATGAATTTCCAAACACTGTATAAGGGTTCCCCAACTCTGCCTTGTGCATGGGAGGTTCAGAATGCCATAGACTAGCTGGTGAGCAATGTCTTATTTGACGTTCCCAGCAATGGGTTAGTTTTAGCAGCACCAACATCTTTTAATTGTCTTTTCATATAATTACACAGTCACTTGCAGAGAATGAAAGATCATAGTTTATTATGAAAAATATGTGAGATGTACACATTGGAAGTGTTTATACTGTTGATAAAAGTACAGGTTTTATGAATTTATAAGAATTAAGATAAAAATCATTAGTTATACTACAAAGGATGGATCCTCATCTGAAACTGAACCTAAGTTAGTAATCAAAGGAATAATTGGGAAGGAAAACAATAAGAAGAAATTTTCAAAATTATTCTAATAAAACATATTTTAATTAAAAAAAAATTCTATACATTCTTATATACAGGGGTGCCAAAAAAAGTATACACATTTTAAGTTGTTATCTATGTATTACTTTTTGAAGTTGAATTAAATTACAGTAGCAATGTGTAGTATGACATGCTCAACCAGGCTTCCGCATTTTTCTTTGACCATCCTGCCTTTTTCATGGTGATGCTATTTATTTGGTTAATACCATCTTTGAAGCAAACGTCATCCTTAACATGTGTATACTTTTTTTGGCACCATCTGTATATTGGAATTTAAGAATGTATTAACCCCCTGAGACTGATGTCCCCTTAAACTACATGCGGCCAATAAGGCTGACTGCATGGGTGACTACACTGGCTTGGAAGAGTGACGATCAGGGATATTAATCTCTTGCAGAGGCCACAGCAGCTATGCAGTATGGGGCACCTAGAAATCTAGCAGAATCCCTTGTCAAGCCAGAGAAAGGAGTGATGTCCCCGGGGATGGGGAGAGGAGTCTTGTCCCTGTCCCTGAGACTGTGGGGGGAGGAGCGTGTGGAAATCGGTCCAGATTGTTTCATGCCTCCTCATTAGTGGTCTAAGAAAGCAAAGAATATACTTTGGGCACGAGGCCGCTTTCACTCTGCTTCTGGGTTTTGGAATTCTTCTGCACTTGGTGACTTTTCCTGGGTGTGTGCATCCTCAGTAAAGCTATGTCCGCAAACTGGAAAGGGTACAAAAGGAGTAGAAAGGAACAATGAGCAATTAATGAAGAACTAGGGTCTACACAACATTGAGAAGTTTTACCTGAAAATGAAGGTTTATTCTTTATTTATTAGAATTTTTTTTCTTGTTTCAGTTTCATTTCAGAAATTAGAAGTAGTCATTTGTGCTATTAGATTCACTTGGTAGGGTTTAGGGGATTTTTTTTAGTTGGAATCTCACTCCGTCACCCAGGCTGGAGTGCAGTGGCATGCTAACGGCCACCGTAGCCCCCACCTGCTGGGCTCAGGCAATACTTCCACCTCAGCCTTCCAATTATTTGGGAAACCCTACAGGTGAGCGCTACCACGCCCAGCTAATTTTTGGATTTATTGTAGAGATGAGGTCTTGCCAAGTTGCCTAGGCTGTTCTCGAACCCGTGGGCTCAGGCAATCCCCTCACCTCGGCTCCCAAAGTTCTGGGATTGCAGAATTGAGCCACCGTGCTCGGTCTCAGCAAGTAGTTTTTAAAAAGAAGCATACCATAAAACTTTCTGTATCATCAAAGAGAGATTCAATGGCATAAGTAATGATATGCTGAAACTCAAATCTTTTTTCTGATAATTTTCTTGAAACCTTAATTTTAATGAATGCATTTGTCTCTAAAGCGAGAACTATGAGAAGGGTGACTATTTTCTTTCAGAAACAAAAATCACCTTTTAGTGTGTTGAGCTCATTACTCTTCCTTGGTGAGAGTTTGTCACGTAGGACTGGCATCTTTTTGAGCTGATAAACAGATTGCATCTGCTTTGAGAAGGAGCCACAGGATTTGCAGGGATGAGACTGACTATGGCTAGAGATGCCAGGCTTCGCTGAGGCTCCTCTGAGGTGGATGCAGAGGGGCAGAGAGGGTTTTTCAGTAGAAGGAGGAAACCACCCAAGGGGCACTTAATAAGATTGGTGGGCTGGGGAGGTGAGTCATGATGATCAGACAGAGCCTTTAGCTATGCAGGAGTACTGAAGCTTAGTTTCCAGCCCTTGGGCAGCTTTCCCTATCACACACACACACACACACACACACACACACACGGACTCTGCTTTCACTTCCCTGGAACTAGCTTTTCTCCTGATCCTCCTTAGCCCAGGATTCCTGTTTGAAATTCTGGGAATGTCCCCTTCAATTCTGATGTGGCAAGACCCGCTGACGGAAAAGACAAGAATTCTTTGTTGTTCCTTAAGACAAATTTCCAGTGCCTTAGGAACCAAAACAATTTTTGTCTTTCCCTGAAGAGTTGATGCTATTCTGCTCATAAATTCACTCGAACCAAGTGTTAAGCTCTCAATTCATTTCCAGAGTTGTGGGTATACTTTGTTTAAACTTTTTTCCCTTCTTATAATTGGCTTTTAAATAACCACATTATTTTAATCACTTGCAGTATATTTGTCCTTTGTGCAGGGTGTTGTAGGCTCTCCTTTGCAAGAGATGGGAAGAGAATACAGAATCACAATGGAATTGAGTCCGAGTGCTGCAGCCCCCTGTTGCCATGGCTCTGGGTACTGCTCTCCCCTGGCAGTGCCCGGATGTGCCAGCAGACAGTGTTCAGAGGAGAGTCCCAGATCAGCCAGAGGGCTCCCCTCAGGAGGGCGGCCTGTGTCTTCCAGATACATTAGTTCAACTCTTGTCACAGTCATCCCCAACCCCCTCCCTAGGGACGGCAAGTTTACATTTCTCCATTACCCCAGCAAGGTTGCTCTAGACACCAGGGTCCTATGGGCTACAAAGATGATAACAGTACAGTTTTTGTTACAACAGTGTTTATAGTTTAAGAACTTAGGACTCCCATGATTCATGTGCCCTTGGATTTCCTTCGGCTGAGTAGGAGGTGTGACAGGGAACAAAGAAGAGTTCAAGGCCATGGTTCAGATGGCTCTACACTCCGTTCTTGCTCTGAGTGAGGGCAGGAGGTCAAGAAGGTGTGTGAGGGTCACAGGGCTTTCCAGGTTTCATTTTCCAACCTGAGGACATGACTCACCTCAGGCTGCCTCCTGTCTCTCTGAGGATGTGCCTTTGGACAACAAGAGACACCTGAGATTAACCCTATGACTCAAATGCAGAATGTCTGACACCACTACAAAAACTATACAATGAAAAGAAAAGTAAATTTTTCATTAAATAAAACCCACTTGTTTTTAAGGAGCACTTTGCAGTGAAGCAACAGTAAACAACACTGTTTAATAAGCATGACTCTAGGTTTGCCCCTACGCTGTGAATCTAGTCTGTGGAAATGAGCCCCGTTTCAACAGTTTTCTTTATTTTGGATTTTTTTTCCATAGCATTATCTCATACTTGTATATACATTTTAATAACACAGAGAAGGCTACAGAAAAACCAGAGTAGAAAAGAAAAAGAACTTATTTTATCACCCTGTTTAATCTTTAAGTTAAAACAATGCATAGCACCAATAGTAAACATTGTACAGTATCAAATGCATGGATGAGCAATATTTTGTTTAAGCCAGTCTTTTACTTGTAAGACATTTTCCCAGGTTTATACTCTTAAAAACAATACTACACTAGGTACTTCAGCCTATTCATTAATGGACTGAATTTCTTAACAGTGACATTACTGCCTCACAGGGTACATAGATGTTTTCTTTGATCGTTTTTCCAAATAACCTCCTGTGGATGCCATATCCAAAAACACTCACTAAGTGCAAAAGAGATAGATTGCACACTTACTCAGGAATAGATTCCTGAGTATCTTGACAGATTCTATTCTGTTCCCACACTTCACAGTCGCTCAGTGGCAGAGGAGGATGCATTTCTTTTTCCTGCAGGGCATCTTCATTGCCTGTCTTGAGTATTGGATAAAAGACATTAACAAAGACACATTACATATGGAAAATTACATATCTCAAGCTACTTTCAGTCATTTGAGTTTTATTCCCTTTGAGAGGAGTCACACCCGCTCTTCTTGGGTTAGTGGTCGCATAGCTTCCTTGTGGTCTTCACTGAAGGACAATTTCAATCCTGAACAAAACAGTCTAAGGAAAGAGCCAGTCACACATTTCTTTTGGTGATGAGCAAGGATTATAAAGACATTTGCATGTAGAAACACAGCGAGGAGCAGCTGCTAAAGGAGATGAATCTGACTTACTTATTTCTGCAATTTTCTCTTCCTCCACATAAAGCTCGGACTCATTTCAGGAATTGTTGAGAGAATAAATTTTTATTCTCACTGACTTATAAAAGGAAATGATTTTGAAAAACGCAAATATTTATTAAATTATGGAAAAGTAGGATGCAGTCCAAGATATTGGAATGTTGGTTAGCTAAACTGAAATTTGCATAAGGCACAGAATTCTGTACAAGAGTCCTAGGAGTATGAAAATAAATAGAAAATCTGTATAAACAAGTGTTTTGAAAGGACAGGAATAAAAGAAAAAATGGGGTGATTTGAATGTCATATATATATATATATAACAAATATAGATATAACCAATTTACTGTTTGCAAAGTTTATGGGAATTGTTGCAGCAATAGAATTTAGGACATTCATTTCAGACAGGCTACAGGTAAGATGTCATTTTGAGGGACTACATTAAAATTAAAATAAAAAGCACTTGACAGAATTCTGATAAATGGACTGAGTGCAGGAGCTCACAGATGTAATCCCAACACTTTGAGAAGCTGAGGCAGGAGGCTTGCTTGAGCCCAGGAGCAACCTGGACAGCACAGTAAATACTTGCCTCTACAAAAAAATCAGAAATTAGCTGGGCTTGGTGGCCTGCACCTGTAGTCCCAGATACTCAGGAGGCTGAGGTGGAAGGATAGCCTGAGCCAGTAGGTTGAGGCTGAGGTAAGCCATGAACATGCCATTATACCTCAGCCTGTGCCACACAGTGAGACACCAGCACACTTACACACACACACACACACACACACACACACACACACACACACACACACACACACAATTCTGGTATAGTATTCCAGGAACATGGAGAGAAACGCAGATGAAGGAACACCTAATAAGGGCAGACAGCAGTCCCAAAGCCATTCCCAGGACAGGAGAAGGAGAAAATTAGCTGAGAACTGGACAAGAAGTTTCTCTGCACAGAATTTAGAAATTATCCTCTAAACAGAGAAGAAAGTCAGAGAACAATGGATGCAAATTCTTTTTTTTTTTTTAGTTGGAGACTCACTCTTTTCTCAAAAATTCAGGGGGCTGGAAAATTTCCTGCTGGGATCCGGCAATCTTTCCGCTTCAGCCTACCGAGTAGCTGGAACTACAAGGGCGCGCTACCACGCCTGCTAATTTTTTTTTTTTTATTGTAGAGATGAGGTCTCGCCAAGTTGCCCAGGCGGGTCTCAGACCCGCGGGTCAGGCAATTCGCTCACCTTACACTCCCAAAGCCGTGGGATTACAGGCTGAGCCCCTGAGCCCGGCCAATGGTAGAAAATTCTACCCTGAGTTTTTATAATCTGTTTACAGGATTGCACAGTAAGATTTTTTTAATCTAACATACTAAGATACATGATCTTTAGAACTTTCTTCTCACCACAGTAACACTGCTTTGTAATACTTCCTGGTTCTCCAAGAAATGACACTGGGAGACGTTCAAGCACTATGGAAGGCTACCGTCATGGTTCTCTGGATAAAACTTTCTCTTTTAGGATTTCTCAGTCTCTTCTTCCACTTTCCAGTTCTCTCATAGTTACACCACTTCCCCCCAGCTCAGGATA
>JAPVLO010002717.1:0-30173 GCA_027257055.1 Cephalopachus bancanus | reverse complement strand
AGTCTCTTTAACATTTGTCAGAATTTTTGAGTTGACTATACTGAGTTATAATAAAAACATTATGTAAAAAGTAAACTCAACAGACACCCATAGCAGCATTACCTCATTGAATTCGTGTGCTTTCCTCCCTTATGGTTTCAACATGGCTGATTATGACAGACAGCTCTTTTTGGTGCATATCAGGATGAATATGCAAGAAGAATGCAGCATTAACATATTTACTCATTTACGGCTCATATTACCATACATATGCTGCCGGTTAATGTCTGTGAAACAGGAATAAAAGAATGTTTGGCTGTTTTACTGCCTCAAAATCACATTTACCTTTGAGAGCTGCTACTTTAAGCGTTTCAAGGGCTTCATCTTCTAATCCAGGTCTTTTAGCCCCAGGCCATGGGCCGCTGCCAGCTCCTGAAGCCTGAACACAAGGTCTTTGATTTACTTAACATGCTGAATTCCTATTTTGGTCCTTCGCTTCCTCCACTCTATGGCAGAATTTGTTTGGATCTAGCAGCACCACCTAGTACCTCACTAGACCCTCAGGATCAATGACCCAGGGTGTCATTTATTTGGGCAGGTAAAGGTGGGGAGTTGAGAGTGTAGGGGAAGCAGAACACAAAGAAGATTCAGTGAATTTTTTTTTTATATATCACAATCATCACTCATATTTATTACACATTAGAACCCCCGATCCTGTTCATCTTATAGCTGAAAGTTGTGCCATTTGATCAACGCATCTTCATTTCCCCCAATCCAAAGCTCCTGAAAACAACTCTTCTGCCCTTGGCTTCCACAAGTTTGACTTTTTAAGATTCCACATATTAGTGAAATCACAAAGATTTTGTCTTTCTGTTTCTGGCTTCTTTCAAGCGGCATAATGTCCTCCAGGATCATTTGTGTTGAAAATGGCAGAATATCCTTGATCTTTACGACTGGCTAATATTTGTCTACACATATATCAAAACATCATATATTTTTATATATAACATATACAGTGTTGTACCTTGAGGCCTTTTTTTCACCCCCGCTGAAAGAAGTTCGGCACCAGTAATGACTCCACACCCGGTCAGAACCAAGAGATTTATTAAAGGGGCAGTTACATGAAGGGACTGTAACCAAGGAAGAGCAAGAGAGAGAGAGAGAGAGAGAGAGAGACCGAGAGAGAGAGAGAGAGAGAGAGAGAGAGAGAGAGTAAGAGAGTGGTGGGGAGAGAGAGAGAACAAGAGAGACCGAGAGAGAGAGAGAAAGAGGGAAGGAGAGAGAGAATGAGAGAGCCAGCAAGAGCGTGGTGGGGACAGAGAGAGAAAGCAAGAGAGAGTTATGTAGGGGGAGGGGGTGTATTTATGGACATTGCAGGGGCTGGTCAGTGCTGTGTTTGGGTTTTATCGGAGGAGATTATGAGGTAGTATTCCTATAGGGAGAGGTTGTTTGAGCACAGGTTTAAGTTTCGCACGCACGGGAAAAGCTGGAGCTTAGGGCCTTTGTTGTCTTTGGGAGGCAGCGCCATCTTGGAGACGCCCTTCTGACTGTTCTCTGCACCTTTCATTCCCACCTTTGCTGTTTATTTGGGAGAGGCGCGTCGTTATTCTTTCTGGCTGCTTCCTGCTGGATGTGGGTGTTGTGGGGTGAGGTGGGGGAAGGGCACAGAACCAGCCAGAATAGGGTCCAGAGGTAGGCACTGAAGGTGAAGATTTTTGAAAGTTTCGTGTAAATGTAGAATGGCGACTTGTTCCGGCCAGTCCTTCAGTGGGTACGAGGGCGGTCGTAACCAGCTGTCTTGGAGTAGACTGTGGAGGTAAATAGAGAACCTGGAAAAGAACATATCTAAAAGAAAAGTTAAGTGATGTTTAGGGGTAGCACCAGAAGAAGAAGCCAGGTGGGGCACAGGTAACATTGACAAGTGATGGTTGAGTTGAAGCTGTGAACAGGGGAATTCCTGATAGTGGGGCGAAGTGAACAGTAGGATTTTGTGTGCAAGGGGTGGTAAGATTTCCTATGAATGGTACTGCCATAAATGGGGGCAACTGAGGGCTGCACATAGGAAGCAGTTAGAAAGGTTGCCTAGATGTGAGTAGTTGAGAAAATGTGCTCTCTGTTGGACTACTGAGGGCCAGGAAAATGGGGTGACTTTTTATGAAAGACACTTAATAAGAATGAAGCTAGTTATAATGAGGAGGTATGTAATAGCCAACAAAGCTTTGGTTGTGGATGGTCAATTTGTAGGTGTTGACCAAGTAAGTTATATAGTAAGGAGGATGGCAGTTAAGCCAAGAAAGGAAAGAGGCCAAGGGTTACAAGTTTCCTGTGCTGAAGAGGTCTGAGTGGTTGTTCTGGAACCTTGGAGCAGGTGTACCTGTGGGTAGGTGGATTGTCCAGGAATAAGAGGAGGTGGGATTTGGCCTTTGGAACCAGGTATAGGAGGGGAAGGGTAAAGGGCCTTCCTGGAAAAGAACAGTGAATGGCCCTATTCAGAGGGACTTTAGGGGTTGTACATTTTACTCTTTCACCCAAACCATACTACTTGGATTAAAAGAATGAACATCAGTAGTTAAACTAATTGGCAGTCGTTTTTTAGACTTGACAATGGATGGCATTTAGGACTGAACCTAAGGCTTGCATTTGTTGTTTTAGGGCAAGACTTCCAAATTTGTTTGAGTTTTCCTGTATGTCTTTAACAAGAGGGGGTGGTTACCCATAAGAAATCACAAAAAGGCAAGAAGCCTGTTTACTTTATTTAAAGGCCTGTTTTAAGCCGGGCTCAGTGGCTCAGCCTGTAATTCCGCACCTTTGGGAGGCTGAGGTGAGTGGATTGCCTGAGCCTGCAGGTTCAAGACCCACCTGGGCAACTTGGCGAGCCCTCATCTCTACAATAAATCAAAAAATCAGCCGGGTGTGGTAGTGCATGACTGTAATTCCAGCTACTCAGAAGGCTGAGGCGGAAGGATCGCCGGAGCTCAGCAGGTCGAGGTTGCGGTGGCCAGGAGCGGCCACTGCACTCCAGTCTGGGTGATCGAGTGAGACTCCAACTCAAAAAAAATAAATAAATAAAAATAAAGGCCTGTCTGGGGGCCTTTTCTCCTAGCAGGGGTTTTTGTTTATCCCCCTTTAAGACTTCATAGAGAAGTTAGGCATTTAAATTTTCTAGACTAGTGTAGAACAGGACCACCCTTAGGGTCCTCTTTCTTTCTTTTTTTTTTTTTTTTTACAGTTGTTGGGTCCTTTCTTTCGTTATTTTATTTTATTTTTTTTTTAGCAGCACTTATTCCCCTTGGATGTTTGAGTTTTTTCTGGCCCAAGAAGTGTCTAGGGAAATAAGCTCATAAACTGTAATTAAAATTTATTTTAAATAGACAACATATTTTCTTTTTATGAACATTTATGTCCGTGGCCCCCTTTTCTTCAGAGGCCTACTGTTAAACAATTTTAAAGGTTTAACAAATTTCATTTTAGAGACTTGGATCCTGAGTGATGTAATACCTAATACCTATGTTTAGTTTACTCATGTCTCCAAAGGATTTCTAGTGATTATTATGTTAACCTGCAAACTGAAAGGTTGTACTGTCCTAGTTTTACATCTGATGGAGTTTTTTCTGGATTTGTCAAGGGGTGGGATAGGTTGTCACTTGGCCTGCAGTAGAAATGTTTGAACGCCTTTTAAAACCTACCTATAGGAAACTTATTTATGTCTAGTCTGTGCTAGCTATCCTGCCTTAATTATTTATTTTTTAGAGATTTTTCGATCCCATAATCATTTGGGGTGCTGAGGGGTGAAGGTCTGTCTTCTGTAATTTTTTCAGAGCTGATAATGGGCACAGTCCTGCCTAGTCAGAGATTGAAAATCTCTCCCTGTCTGACTTGAGGCATTCAGATTTGCTTTAGCAGTGGCATTATTTGCAGGCACTGGCTGGAATTTGTATGACCATTATGTGGGCATGAAATTACTGGACTGTAGCTCAATAAAAGGAATAAAGTCAGGCCTATATTTTGACAATTGTAGGCACTGGCTGATTACCTTTTTATATAAAATCTATAAGGCCTGAAGTTATTAGCATAACTTAAATGATAAACTTTAATTTTTGTAGTTTTATTATAAGTACCAGCTTTTGTATTTTTGGACTATAATGGTAACCTGACAGATTGCTTTAGACTATAATTTGAACTAGGCACTTAAGTAAATTCTATATCAAATTTGAAGAGAAATCCAAAAACATTTGGAGACTTACATTCAGAAAAGACTTTATTATGCCTAGATTGTTTATAGAATTTCTTTTGTATGTATATTTTTCTTAAACTTTCCTTATATCATTTTTGGTGTGCTTGTACCATTTTATTTTTGTTCTTTACCCCCTTTTAAAAAATTTTCATAACTATCTACTTTATTATAGGACAGAAATGTACCATATAAGATTTCTTCTTAGATAAATATACATATATATTTTTTTTTCCTTTCTTTTTTTGTTTTCTTGCTAAAACCTTATTTGTATACCAACAACCTTTTTATATTTTTCTTTTGCTTTTTGCTTTCCTTTTTATTTATTTATAGATAACCTTTTACAGTCATAATTTGAATTTACCTTTTAGTAACTGTTAGGTGGAACATTTCATTTTTGGAACACCTTTAATTCCACTGGAGAGCAGGTTTTAGGAGGAAGGAGTTCAGTATGAGCACAAGGGCTAAAAACTTAGCCTTAGTATTAATTAAGAAATTGATGTGAACTCCAGCCACACTTACATAGACCCAAGGATTCTCTGGGTGGACGGCATACAGAGTGCTGTGCTGGGCCATGCCCCTCCCCCTTCAGTCAACAGCCAATATCGCTGAGCTAGGTGTTCCGCCCCCTTTGGGAAAGGCTGCACCATCTCTTTCAGTGGCTTTTTAGTCCAGGTATTGGACAAAGTTCTGGGGGCTTAGGCTATTAAGAACAATTGTGCTTTAGGTGCCCAGATTGACCACATTTATAGTAGTTGATACCATCCCCTTAGCAGGTTTATCCTTATCAGGCCTCTTTTGGGTGGCTGGAGCTTTTGCCTTTAATGGCAACTGCCAATTTGTTTACCTTTTTTCTGGCTGGTGCTCATTTTGGAGTTCTTTTCTTTTTTTTTTTGTTTTACGACTTTCCAATGATGTCTATAAGAACGCCTAGTTTAAAACCCTTTAGAGTGAACAGACCACGAAGATGTGAAATGATTTGTTTTTACATATTCCTAATTATGAACAGGCAAAATTGTCAAAAATCCTCATGAATTACTAAACAGCAGCCTTAGTCGTAAGACGTGGACAATTAAATGAGTATAGCCCCAAAACGCAAGCATTAGTGTTATTTAGCTTTACAATATAAAGTAGGTAGTCAGCATACATTACAAGACTCTAAGAGACTTCCCAACAGTTTTTTTTACAGGGACAAGCAGTTGATCACGATTTTAGGCAAGGCCTAAACCTTTAGAAACGGACTTACTTTTAACTAACCTGGACATTAGCATTTGAAAACGAGAACAGCCTATTTATTTTTTTAGTTGACAGAGAAAGATTATAAAATTATTATTATTATTATTATTATTATTATTATTATTATAGGTGGATTAGAATGAGCCCCTTCAGAATTTACAAAGGAGAACACAGGCTAAGGAAGAGAGGGGGAGTGGTCCCCAGAAAGAATTTAAGATAACCGGTAACAATTTTTATATGCAGCAGGCAATTTTTCCACAACCTTAACAACAAAAGACAGAAATTTTAACAGCGCCAATGGGTTGGGAGAAAACACCACATAAATAAGAGGAGACATAAGATGACATTGAGAAATATGCACCAATTAAGTTTTTAAAAGACCACATGTCCCATCAAACAATGCATAATAACTCAACCAGCATTTTAGCAGATTTAAAGTGACAGACACACACAGATAAGAGAATGAGGGGTATGGGAAACATCCGCTTTGTCCCCCTTTTGTCATACTTTTCATGAAGATATTTTAGACACCGCTTAGCAATTGATAGGTTGGTATACCCCCAATGCAGACTAACTATGTGGAGCCTTTTTTGTAGCCTCGAGTGTCTACAGAATTTCTTTTACTTTTTTCCACTAACTTTCACCTAACATGTTCGATAAACTCATACCATTCTTTGACATGCTTAAACCTTCTATTTTTGTTTTATGTTTTCTTTAACTAGCCGTTTTATTATAGAACAAAATGTACCATACAAGATTCTTTCCTATATAATAATAATTATTATTATTATTTTATCCTTTCTTACTAAAAACATACCTTACACCAACAACTTTCTTTACATTTTTCTTACCTCAGAGCTGTAACCAAAGCAATAAGTTTTTATGCAGTGGAAGGAGTTAGATAAGATCCAATGTGGAACTATTAGGGAAATCCAAAGCTATACAAAAGGCACCCAAAAAGTACAGTGGTGTGAGTTTTAATTTTGTCATAATGTACCTTTCCAATAATGGAGCTGGACACATTGGCATAACAAGGAAAGAGTGTTGAAATATTTTATTTCCCAGAATACATGGAAGTAATGGCATAGTGAGGGGCCTGGATATAATGCCCTGTACCCCCACAACCAAAAGGGGTGAAGGAAGGAGTGGACCAGGAAATTTGAGTAGAGCTGAGCATGTAGCCCCCGTATTAATAACACATGATATAATTCCACCAGCTACTGATATTTTCACCCTAGGCTCAGTTGGTTTAATGGTTTGTTCCAAAGACATTGGGGCTATCAAGTTAGGGGTGAGTCAACCTGACTGGAGCAAGCCCAAGAGATCTCCTTTTGAGATGCCTGGTGTCCCTTAATTACAGCAAGCCTCTGGGCCATGTGTTCTCCTCCTGGGAGAATGAGGCAATCATGAGCCCAATGTCCATGCTGTTTGCATTTGGGACAGGGTTTTGTTGGTGGGCAGGGCTTGACAGTCTTTGGCCATATGCCCATTTTGACGGCATCGGAAACAAACTTGGGAAGGGGCTGTGTACTCCTTTTGCTATTGGCCATCTGGGGTGGAAGATTATCAGTGGTGGCTTTTTCTGCTAAAGTGGTAGATAAAAGCTGAAGTGCTTTCTGCTTATGTTGATGGTCCTGTATTTCTTCCTCCTTTTGGTTGGTAAAGATTTTAAAGGCTGTGTCCAATAGCTCTAATTGAGGGGTTTGTGGGCCCTTTTTTAATTTTTGGAGTTTGTGCCTAATACCTGGTGGTGACTGGGAGATAAAATACATAGCCAAAAGAGTTTGTAACTCCACAGAGTTTAAATCAATATTTGTAAACTGCTGCAATGTCTTAGAGAGGCGACTTAGAAACATTGCTGGATTTCCATCTGGTCTTTGAAAAACCTCTTTTATTCTGTCCTAGTTAGCCTGTTTATTAACACCTTTTTGTAGTTAGCTAACAGGATTTATTTACATGATCCCTTTACTTTTATCTGGGAAGAAGATCGATATAGTTCCAGTTTAGATATAACTTGAGAGAAATTTATGATAAGAAAACAACAAAGACTTGTTGCAGCTTGTAGGGATGCTACCAGGAGGTTATCAAGCAGTTAGGGGAGGGGGGTGAAAAAGCACTGTGGCCTTTGGCACTGGTCCCTTTTCCGAAGGTAAAAGAGAAAGACTGAAGGTCAGGGTTAGGTGCCACGGCCGTAGACACCAGCCCTTCCTTCTCAGATAAAGGTGGAGGGTAAGAAGGAGGAGAAACTAATGGAGAGTGGAATAGCAAAAGCAGACAATAGGAGGTTTATCTACTGGGTTGAAGTTAGAAATAGAGGGAGGTGGCAGGATTAGTTGTGTATGATTTAAGACTTTTTTTATTTGTGAGAGGTCTGAGATAGAGAAGGGGACGTGTACCTGAATGACTGGTGTGGCCTTGGATTGGGTTACCGGAGGGCTATACTGGTGGTTGATTGCAAAGGGAGAGCACAGAGGTTGAATTGCTGGAGAAGTGGGTGGAGCTGAAGAGGAAGGAGGGGGCTCCTCTGCAGGATTGAAATCCAAGATGGGAGAGGAGCAAGCTGCCGGGAGGGGCCTTACGGTGTTTGTGGTGGGGGGAGGGGAGTTTGGAGGAGGAAGTACAGATGCTTGTGGGACAGAGGGAGGGAGAGAAGCTGTAGAGGGAGTGTTTACGGAAGAGAGAAAGGGAATGAACGTGGGGAATCTCTACCCACCGTTTTGAACACTCACAGAAATTACATAGGCCACTGATTTTGGTTGTCTAAGGGATATGTTGGCCAGTCTTGTGTGTAGAGGCGAATTAGGCATTTGGATTTAATATCAGGGGACAGAAAAAGGGTAGTGAGATTGTTTAAAAGACATTTAAGAGGGGAATCGACCGGGAAGGATAATGAACCTCCCATATCAGGACAGGGGCGTCCCCCGAAGAGTCGGTTGTCCGAGAAGTGTGGCTGTGGCAAAGTCTGTCATCAAAGAGATTTGGCACAACCAGGGTTCTCCTGGAGAACCGAGGGGTCAAGGCACCTAGTGTTAGGATTTTTCGAAACAGACAGAGAGCACTTGACCAGGTGGCGGGTAGGGAGTATAGTCGCAATTTGTGCCGGTCGAACAGGGCTTACTGTGGGGCAATAGACGTGAAACCTCTGAGGTTTACTGTTGCCTGACAGATATAGGAGTCCTTCAGAATCCGCTGTGGGCCAGCAGACATGGCCCGGCAGCCATGGGATTCCTTAGGGACGGGGGAGAGAAAGAGAATTTTATGGAAACCTCTGTGGGTTAGCAGACGTGGGACCCCTGGGGCCTGCTGCAGCTCAGCAGCCGTGGGAGTTTTTAAAGTTTGGGAGAGATAAAGGAGAAGAGGAAGCCTTTAGGGTCCGTGGTGGTTGTGAAAGCTGAGGCAGGTACGTTCCCCCTCGCCTGCGGGCTGGAGGGGGCGGTTCCTGAAGTCCGTTCCCTCCGGAGTTCCCCAGCAAGTTTTTCGCTCCCTTGTTTGGGGGAGGGGAATTTACCTATCCAACAGTCGCTGATGGATGCAGTTTACACGTTCAAAACAGTGGGAAGGTCCAGGAGGGCTGGAGTGGCCACAGGCGCCGAGTCGGGGCTCTCGTCTACGGGAATACACCCACACAGAGGCGAGGGGGCCCCCATCCGAGGCGCGGCACCAATGAAAGAAGTTCAGCACCAGTAACGACTCCACACCCAGTCAGAACCAAGAGATTTATTAAAGGAGCAGTTACATGAAGGGACTGTAACCGAGGAAGAGCAAGAGAGAGAGAGAAAGAGAGAGAGACCGAGAGAGCGAGAGAGAGAGAGAGAGAGTAAGAGAGTGGTGGGGAGAGAGAGAGAACAAGAGAGACCGAGAGAGAGAGAGAGAGGGAAGGAGAGAGAGAATGAGAGAGCCAGCAAGAGCATGGTGGGGACAGAGAGAGAAAGCAAGAGAGAGTTATGTAGGGGGAGGGGGTGTATTTATGGACCTTGCAGGGGCTGGTCAGTGCCGTGTTTGGGTTTTATCGGAGGAGATTATGAGGTGGTATTCCTATAGGGAGAGGTTGTTTGAGCACAGGTTTAAGTTTCGCTCGTGCGGGAAAAGCTGGAGCTTAGGGCCTTTGTTGTCTTTGGGAGGCAGCGCCATCCTGGGGACGCCCTTCTGACGGTTCTCTACGCCTTTCACCCGCCCCACCTTAAGGTATTTTAACAAATGTCTTTAGGACTTCTCAGATCGGTAGTACCTATTATGAATTCTACCAGTTGGAAATAAATATTATGATTTTGTTCTGCTGTTCAGTCGGAAAGCTAACGCAGTACTGGGCACAGGAAAAGTGCTCAAAAGTACTTAATAAAAAAGCTTCAATGATCTATAGGTTCTGATTTACGTACTGGTGAAGGTGAATAATCAAATTAATCAGAAAATTTCCAAACCCACCTCTCACTTACTGCCACATGGCCAAGTCAGTAGTGACACATGAAAAGTCAATCCAAGTAACTGAGTAATTCAGGCCATAAAATCTTCTATTATAAGCTTTATGAGCTTTAGTGTGCAATTTTCAACTGTATATTGCAGATATATATGATGATTTCTAAGTATTTCCAACCTGCCTTTACAAAAAAAATTACATAATATACAAAGGGGATTAAAAAATCTCAGAATTTACCTATAGAAAATTGTGTGTTTAGTTTTACATGTTTAAATGTTAGTCACCTTTGAAGTATGCTCTATTTGGTTCTGTACACCTATC
Organism: Cephalopachus bancanus; assembly: GCA_027257055.1. NCBI lineage: Eukaryota > Metazoa > Chordata > Mammalia > Primates > Tarsiidae > Cephalopachus > Cephalopachus bancanus. The sequence goes on along the minus strand of JAPVLO010002717.1, from coordinate 19,992 downwards.
AAGACTCTTTTTCCACCACTCAAAACAAATTTTAAACTCACCATTTATGATGCCTTTTAGTGCATCTGCTGTTTTTTGTTTCACCTCTTCCACATCAGCAAAATGTTTTCTTTTGAGGATTTTTTTCATCCTGGGAAACAACAAAAAGTCACTTCAGTGTGAGACTGCATAAATAGGGAGGGTGAGGCATGGAAGTTATGCTGCTTTTGGTCAAAAACTGCTGAATACTCGGTGACGTACGGGCAGGTGTGCTGTCATGATAGAAAAGCCAGTCACCCGTTTGCCACAGCTTGGGATGTTTGTTCCACAAATTGCAATGACATAACCTTCTCAAAGCTTCTAGATTAAAACTTGGGTTGACTGATCCAGAGGAACAAATTCCAAGTGTACTACAAGGGGCCTGCACTCCCCCAAAAAAAGATAATTCCAGATTTTTGGTTCCTCCTCGTAAACATAAGCATTTGAATACCAACTCAGATTATATTATATTCTATCCTGTAAGAACGTATTTCCTTAAAATAATAAAACAGAATAGTAATTACCCTCATCTGACATTTCTTATTAACTATACATGCAGTTAATGACTACTAAGAGTCCACTTCTAGAAATGTAAAAGACCAGTGTAAACGAAGACCAAGGGAAGTGGCTGTGTCTTCCTCTACGTCTTGAAACCAATCAAAGCTGGGAACCACAGCAAAAAGCAGAGTCTACCTTGTAGAGACAATCTGGAAAAGATCCAGGCTCTCCAGGGGCAGGAAAGTACTGCCATCAAGTCAAGCAGAGAAGCAGAGGTGTTATCTAAGCTATTAAAGTTGACAGGTTATTTTTTTCCAGAAATAGTTAGAAAATTGAGTGTGTGTTAGAGATGTAAATAATTCTCTCAATATCCAAGGCTTGGGCATATATGTGAGAAGTTCTTGTTCTTTCCTACTATATTAGTCAGCTCAGGCTTCTGTAACAAAATACCACAGACTGAGTGGCTTACACAATAGGAATTTATTTTTTACAGTTCTGAAGGCTAAAAGTTCCAGATCAAGGTGTTGGCAGATTGGGTTATCTCGTCTCTCTCCTTGTTTTATAGATAGTCATCTTCTCTGTGTCCTCACATGGTCTTTTCTCTGAGTTCAGGTGCCCCTGGTGTCTCTCTCTGCTCTTAAGGACATCAGTCACATGGAATAGGGTCTACCCTCAGGACCTCATTCAACCTTAATTGTTTCCCTAATGGTTCCATTTTCAAATACAATCACATTGTAAATTAGGGCTTCAACATATAAATGTTGGGGGAGGCCGGCTTGGTGGCTCAGCCTGTAATTCCAGCACTTTGGGAGACCAAAGTGAGTGGATGGCCTGAGCCCGCGGTTCGAGACCCACCTGGGCAACTTGACGAGACCTCATCTCTACAATAAATCAAAAAATTAGCCGAGCATGGTAGCGCATGCCTGTAGTTCCAGCTACTTGGAAGGCTGAGGCGGAAGGACCACCGGAGCCCAGCAGGTCAAGGCTGCAGTGGCAAGGAGTGGCCACTGCATTCGTCTGGGTGACAGAGTGAGACTCCAACTCAAAAGTAAAAATTAAAATTAAAAAAATAAATGTTGGGGGAGTGATACACAATTCAGTCCATAACACCTACCCAAGGACCAAGTTGAACAGATCTGAACTAACCCCTGCTGTTTCCTTTGAGTATATGCAGATACATTATTTTTGAATATCTTTGTGTTTGGAGGCTGTGCGAGCTGCAATATTATCAATACCTGGTATTTGGAAAATATTTCATATTTTAGAATGTTCTTTTACAAATACAGGTTGTGTGCTGAAGTTATTATTACCTTTTATATAATAAATACAGAAACAGAGTCCAAATCTCTTACGTAGAGTGTCAGGACCTGCTGATTATTTAACTTAGTGGACTTTCTACATTTGAAAGTTCCCTGATTAAGGTCATGACTTATCATCGCATGAATCAGAACAATGCCAGACTTTAATTTTCTTTTCCATTGTCTAATTAGACAGGTTGGCAACATCTGACAACGCTGCTATGAACTAGGCGTGATAGTACTCCTTTGGCATGGATGGAGTCATGGGGTCTGAAAAGGGGAACTGGCTCATGATGGGCTCCTGGGAGCTTGGAAATGGAAAAAAAAGAAAGGGGAGCCCATCCAGGTGAAAAAGTGAAAGGCAGAAAACCCAGTTCATTGACCCACTCTGCAATTATCATGATCCTACCACTTACCCACAGAATCTGATTCCCTTGGCCTGGCAATGAGTGATCCGGCTGCACCTCATTCTAGGTGTGAGAAAGCCCATGCCAAGAGTATTTCAACCTTGAGCAAGTCGCCTCTCCTTTAGCCTCAGCTCGGCCTCTGTTAAACAGCATCTTCTAGCCGGGCTCAGTGGCTCCTGTAATCCTGCTCCTTTGGGAGGCTGAGGTGAGTGAATTGCCTGAGTATGCGGGTTCGAGACCCGCCTGGGCAACTTGGCAAGACCTCATCTCTACAATAAATCACAAAATCAGCCAGGCGTGGTAGCGCATGCCTGTAATTCCGCTACTTGGAAGGCTGAGGTGGAAGGATCGCTGGAGCCCAGCAGAGCGAGACTGCGGTGGCCGGGAGCGGCCACTGCACTCCAGTCTGGGCAACAGAGTGAGACTCCAACTCAAAATAAATAAATAAATAAATAAATAAATAAATAAACAAACACAGCATCTTCTGCTCTGCTCATCCCTCAGGGTCATGGTGAGGAACAGGCAATGCATTAAAGCTGATACACACACAGGGTCGCCACCAGCCATTCTACTACTTAGACAAGTGTTTCAGACATACTTCTGAGAAAAATAAACCATGTTAAATTAATTCTAGGCAGAGAATTAAATGAAAAGCACAATCCCATTCACAACAGACACAAAATATAAATTCCTCATCAACTTCCTAACCATAAAGTGAAAGATCTTTACAACGAAAACTACAAAACGCTGCTCAAAGAAATCAAAGAAGACACAAACAAATGGAAAAATACTATATGCTCATGGATTGGAAGAATCAACATTGTTAAGATGTCCAGTCCACCAAAGGCAATCTACAGATTCAACACAATACCCATTAAGTTACCAACATCCTTCTTTTCAGATCTGGAAACGACAATACAGAAATTCATATGGAAATACAAGTGACCCTGAATAGTCAAAACAATCCTCAGCAAAAGAAAGAAAGTTGTAGGAATCACACTTTCAGACTTTAAACCTTATTATAAGGCTAGAATAATCAAAAACAGCCTGGTATTGGTACAAGAACAGGCAGATAGAACAATGGAACAGGATAGAGATTCTGGAAGCAAAACCTCAATTTCTCAATCAACTCAACTTCAACAAACCTTTCACCAACAACCACTGGGGAGAGGAGAACCTAATCAGTAAATGGTGCTGGGAAAACTGGCTGACAATATGCAGAAGATTGAAACAGAACACGTACCTATCACCATACAAAAAAAAAAAAAAAAACTCTAAATGGATTGAAGACCTAAATGTAAAACCTCAAACTATAGGAATCTTAGAAAATGCAGGAGACACCCTTATGGGAATCAGAATAGGCAAACAATTCTTGATCAAAACCCCAAATATCTATACCATAAGAGATAAGATACACAAGTGGGACCTCATTAAATTGAAAACCTTCTGCAAAGCAAAAGAAACCATCAAGAGAGTGAAGAGACAACCCTCAGAATGGGGAAATATATTTGCCAACTGTATATCTGACAAAGGCCTAACATTCAGGATCTACCAGAAACTCAAACATACTGAAAGGAAAAAAACAAACAGCCCCATTAAAAACTGGGCAAAAGACAAGAATAATAGACACTTCTCAGAAGAAGACATATGGGCAGTCAACAGACACATGAAAAAGTGCTCAGCTTCACTAATCATCAGAGAAATGCAAATCAAAACCACATTGAGATACCACCTAACCCCAGTAAGAATGGTCCTCGTTAATAAAACAAAAAACAACAGATGCTGGCAAGGATGCAGAGAGAAGGGAATTCTTCTACACTGCTGATGGGAATGCAAACTAGTTCAGCCTTTATGGAAAACAGTATGGCGATTTCCAAAAGAACTAGAAATTGACCTTCCATATGACCCAGAAATCCCCTTACTGGGAATATCCTTGGAGGAACTCAAATCATTCTACAAAAAAGATACCTGCACACACATGTTTATTGCAGCACTATTCACAACAGCAAAAACACGAAACCAATCGTGCTGCCCATCAAAGGTGGACTAGAGGGAAAAAAATGTAGTACATATACATGATGGAATATCACACAACCATAAAGAAGGACAAACTTATGAACTTTGCAGCAACTTGGATGGATTTAGAGTCTATAATACTCAGTGGTTTATCGCAGAAACAAATAACTGAGTACCATATTTTCTCACTCGCAAACAGACCTTGAACACTTACCATAATACTATAAGAAAGGAACTGGCAGTAGCCAGAAACCGCCAGGAGTAGGAGGTGGGGAAGGCATATAATATCAATAAATATACCTGATCTCAAACCAGGAGAAGTGAGCACCAAAGGGAGGCCCAAACTTTACATGTACGATTACCACTTGTATACCTAATCCTGAATTGTACCCCACACCATTAAAAGTTAAAAAAAATTTAATTCTATACACTTCAAACACAAACAGTACAGATTTTTTTTAATTTAAAGTAAAAATTTTAACTGTGCAAGAAAAGTAGGGAAATATCTGTAAGTTAAGCACTAGACACTTATCTGGTTTCCTTTAAGCTCGAAGAACTGCCATTATTTTATCATTAGCACATGGCTTGCTGGGCTATAGGTACATATGCACAGAAAGTTATGTCCCTATTTTATTTATGAAGACAGAGATGAAGAGATAGAAACATTAAATAACTTCAAGGGGGTTTATAAACCACAGCCAAGAACAGTGACCTTGGAATCAAAGTATCTGGGTTTCACCCCTTGCTATCTATGTGACCTTGGACTGTCTGTGTGGTCATATGCACTTCAATTTTCTCGCCTCTAAAATAGTAATAATAATGGAAGCAATTAAAAGAGTCATTACTAGGATTAAAGAAGACACATGTAGGGTGACCAGCACATAACTATCTTCGCTTTCAAAGAGTTAAACAATCGCAGCACTGGTGCCAGTTCCTGCACCTACTCTGCTGAGATGGACAATTATCACTGGTTGTATAATTGCTTTTCTACAGGGGCAAGGCCAAGAGGTTTCACATAACTGGGGAATTTTCCTATAAATGTGATTGCCCAGGGAGATTTCTTCACTGTGTTTGAATGATGGAGCAGAGTGAGGCGCGGGAAGTGATCAGATTCCCAGGAACGTCATGGCGAAGAATTAGCCTTGTCCTGGTCTCTGTGTATACCGCATGGCAAAATCTCTGTTCTGCCCATAGAACTCTTACCAGATCAGCTCTCCTGATCCAACAATTACCATACTGCTCCCAAAATCCCACCGTTAGAAATGTAACCCATTTACATTTTCATATATTTTAAAAATTTCCCTGAGCTTTCTTTCCAAAGATAAATATACTTGTGAACAGTATAACAAGACTTTTTAATGAGAGTCTTGAAGGGCAATGTAAGTGATTCTTCACAGACAGACATCAGCAAAATTTATTGAATAATTTATCATTACTCACAATAGTCTTCTGAATTTTTTTTCTTAGGTTTTATCATGTACCAATCTTTGACTCAGTGTTTGAACAGGCAGTGCCTTAATCCATGTTCTTCTTGTGAATCATGATTCACTCCAAAGCTTGTTTCCTTCACACACACAAAATTATCTCTAGCTGACTCCATCTCAGAAAGCCTTTCTCTGCGCTTGAATTCCTGTGCACTTGAATTATCCAACACTAATTATATTATTGTACTTTGTGTGTGTGATTAGTTTACCTAGCTAGAAGTCATATTTCTCAAAGGCAGAAACAACTGATTTTTAGTTCCATGTGTAATGCCTAATGTAACGTGTTAGCCCCAAATCTGAGAAGACTTGTGCGCAAGGTTCTTTACATATTCTAAAGAAGTCACCCAGAGGACCAGCAGGGAAAGACATTGAATTACTAGAATTTACAGGAGACATCGATGGCAGCTAGTTGGTGAAGAAAGAATCTGCCCCTTGAAGCACTAATGGTGGCTGATCGGTGAAGGAAAATAATCCTATATATCTGGGAAAAGAGTATATCTCTGGACAATTACCTCACTCCTAATGTATTGTTTATACCATTAAATCTGAATAAATAGTGTGTAGGAAAGATGGTGCAAATTATTTTAGTAGCAAATTAAATTTGTTTTTGACATTTACTTTTATTAAAAAATTATACACTGTTCAGGCAGATTGCACAAAAGTATAAAGATGTTTACACAATATAGTTCACAATAATTCACATTTTACTAGTTCTCATATTTAGATTCAATCATATTTAGATTCAATCTGTATTATTTGTGAAGTCTCCTCCCTGACCCTTGAAAAATGTCCTTGTCGGTTGAAGGTCTAGCAAAGACATTACAGACAGATGTCCAGGATTAGCTTTAAAGTATGTCAGCAAGAGAAAGAAATCTGAAGGAAGGTTATTGAAGCTGGATGCTGGGTATGTGGAGAGTCACTCTACTTTTACATATGCCTAAAAAATTCCAAAATAAAAAGATTAGTGAAAGGAAAAGAAAGAAAATCTCTGAGACAACAGTGAAGCACTCTTGTAATGACTTAGAGTGGAAATGATGGTGGAATGAGTGAAACAGATGTTTACTGCCTTGTCCAAAACAGGAGTCAAAAGCAGTCTGACTTATAAGACCATTGCAAAACTGGCATAGGAACTAACTCCTGAACCTTTAGTTCTTCTTGCAGATTATTTGAAGAATTTCTGTCACCAATGGTTTTGATGGCACAGAAGATATTTTGTAGGAAACTAGTCGTCAGTGAAAAATTCAGCAGCAGAGTCAGACGTGAAAAAGCATTTTTAAAATATTTTATTTCCATTTATGTACATGAATAATATATTATTAAAAACTGTGTGTAATTAACCTAAGATATTTATTTCTGTGGTTATAAGAAATAAATTCTAAATTACTAAAAATAATAGCAGTAGATAAAATAGTGACTAGGAAAATATGTGTCGAATGCTATGTGTGCCAGGAATTGTGTAGGGGTTGGGGACACATTGAGGAAAAATCTCGTCCTCTGGGATCTCCCATTCAGTGGGTTGGAGGCAGAATTTAAAAGTAATGCGCCCTGAATTATACCCCACATCTTTAAAATAAAATTTTTTTAAAAAAAGGTAACACATATGATATGCTAGAAGTATACTTGAGTTAAGGGGAAAAAAATCACAAGGGAATTATCAGTGCAAGAGAGAGAGGAGAATGCCTTCCATTTCAAATATGGAGGTCAGAGCAAAGGTTTATACAAGGTGCGGGGTGATCCTGGGGCACACCTGGTGGTGTGCAGAGAAGCTGGAGGGGCTCTAGGGAGATAACGCCCCCTGTGTTTCAGGGGCAGCGTGGAGACCTGGGTAGCTAGAGCTGAGTGGGTTTGAAGGAGAGGTTTAATGTTAAAATAAAATACTTATAGGAGATTATGTCAAGGTAGAATGTTTGTTTAATATCGATGTTTTGCCACTGGAAAATGTTAGCTTGAAAAATACACAACAATTGGATGCACTGGCTCGTGCCTATAACCCCAACTCCTAGAGAGGCGGAGACCAGAGGATCATTTGAGGGTAAGAGTTTGAGACAACCTGGAAAACATGACAAAACCCCATCTCTTAAAAAAAAATTATTTACACACACAGATGCACACGTGTGCACACGTGTGTGCATCTGTGTGTGTATAAATTATATATATATATATATATATGTATATATTTGTCATCAAATGTACCATTCTGGTGGGGGGTGGCTGATTATGTGGGAGACTCTGCATGTGTGGGGATGACAGGGACAGGGAAATTTCTGTGTCTGCCACTCCATTTTCTGTGAACCCCAAATTGCTTCTAAAAAGTGTATTAAAAATATTCAGTCATAGTTTCATATAATATAAATTTAATTCTATGTAAGTATTTATATATATATATCTCATAGTATCTAGAAAAAAATTAGGATTTTAATAATGTTGAAAATTAATGTAAGTGAAAAGATTTTGATGAAATCATTTTTATGAAAAATATTACTGATACAATTACCTTAAATTAACTGTACTGTGTTTTAATTTTAAGTGACAGCTTTCCATTTTTCTTTAGGTTTGTTGTGTTATTTTGAGGCACTATTTAATCATCTTTCAATGTCTATTATTTTATCCCTTTGCATTTATTGTGTATATAACATGCCACACATACTTCAATTAATTATTGACTAATTCTTAATAATAAATGCTTATATATATATATTTTTTTTTTTTTTTTGAGTTGGAGTCTCACTCTGTCGCCCAGACTGGAGTGCAGTGGCCGCTCCCGGCCACCGCAGCCTCGACCTGCTGGGCTCCGGCGATCCTTCCGCCTCAGCCTTCCAAGTAGCCGGAATTACAGGCATGCGCTACCACGCCCGGCTGATTTTTTGATTTATTGTAGAGATGAGGTCTTGCTGCCCAGTCGGGTCTCGAACCCGCGGGCTCAGGCAATCCACTCACCTCAGCCTCCCAAAGGCGCGGGATTATAGGCTGAGCCTCCGAGCCCGGCTTAAATGCTTATATTTTATAGTCTTATAAAAGTCAAATACATAGACAAATTTATAATAAAATATGTGTAGTTTTTGAAGAAGTAATTATTTCAATCTCTTAACGTTGTGAATATTATATATATATATATTTGGTAACATTTTGGATTCTGTTTTAATTAAGTTTACTGTCATTTAATTATTGTAGTAGAGAGTTACATGTGTGAACAGAGACTGTTCCTTTCATCCTTATTTTCCTTCTTTTTAAAACCTCTTTTTCTTTATCTGCTAATTAAGATAACAATACCTGGTTGGACCTACAAGTACTGTGCCACACATCCTTCAATTAACTATTGACTCATCTTTAATAATAAATGTTTATATTTCATCGTCTTATAAAAGTCAACTATATAGACAAATTTAAGATACAATATGTGGCTGTTTGGTGGCTCTAAAATGTAAGACAAATGTTGTGTATTGCTAACAACAGTTACCTAATCCATTTGGTGCCATATCTGAATGGTATTTAGAATGCCCCCCATCCACTTAGTGAATTACCAGCATATTTGTACCCACAGATTTGTCTTCTCTGAATTTTCCCTTAAAGACTGAAGGTGTGATCAGCTATGCACCATTCACTTAGCTTGAACCTGGACCCTAGGTCCAGGTTCAAAATGGATACTGAGCCTTCTTTTCCTTCCTCACTCATACCTCATGTGCTGGTTAGGATGCCTGTAGAATGTAATCTCTGAGCCAGGCAGCCCTCTACCTGAGAGAACTGTTGGAGGGAGGATGTGCATTGAGTTATTCAGTGACCCTGTTTGCCCCAAATCTGTAAAACCCTGCCCATCCACACCTAGGAGATGCTTTCAGATTACTGGTTGGGCTCCTGAATTACACATGGTTTTTAAATAACTGATTTAACATACAAATTTTCCATCCACAAAATGATGCGAAAATGTGTTGACAATTGAAATTCGAGTCTCAATGATAAGGCTGTCCTTAGAATTTAAGTATAAACCTGGCTCGTGGCTCAGTCTGTAATCTCGCGCCTTTGGGAGGCTGAGGTGAGTGGATTGCCTGAGCCTGCGGGTTCAAGACCTGCCTGGGTAGCAAGACTTCATCTCTACAATAAATCAAAAAATCAGCCGGGTGTGGTAGCGCATGCCTGTAATTCCGGTTACTTGGAAGGCTGAGGCGGAAGGATCACCGGAGCCCAGCAGACGAGGCTGCGGTGGCTGGGAGCGGTCATTGCACTCCAGTCTGGGCAACAGAGTGAGACTCCAACTCAAAAAATAAAAAAAAAAAGAATTTAAGTATAATCCAGTGCTCCAAATGAACAAACAAGGACCATGTGTTTGAAAAAAGTAGCACAAGTAATATCTTTAATTGTCATATCCATGCCACAAGGCACGACTCCAAGGTCAGAACATGGGCCAGAATGACATAAGAATTGAGGTCATGCAACAATAACTGGAGAAAATTGTCAAATCTTTAATGTATTTCTGCTATTACATGTAACCTGGAAACAGGGAAAACTCTGGAATCACACTGCCCAGTAAGAACAGGTCAGAAGTAATGAATCTTTTCCTTCTTGACAAAACAGAGTCAGAAATCTTCTGGGGGAAGTAAGGAGGCAAAAAATTTTAAATGCCATTGAATACAGTTTTCAGAAGAAATTCCTCTATTCCAGGAAAGTGGCTTTAAAAATGAGCAACCCTGAACTCTGTATTTGTACATGATGTCTACTGAGTGGGGTCAGTTGGTCAAAGGATACAAAATTTTGGTTCTAGCAGAGGAATTAGTCCAAGAGATCTATTGTACAGCATGATGACTATGGTTAATAATAATGTACTGCATTCTTGACAATCACTAAGAGATTAGATGTTGTGTTCTCACTAAAAAAAAAATATGTATGTGAGATAACACATGTTAATAAGCTTGATGTGGTCATTCTGCAATGTTTACATATTTTACAACAGCATATTGCACAAAATAAATACATATAACTTTTATTTTTCAATTAAAAAATGGAAAAGAGTCCTCATCAAAAAAAATTCTGACACTGTTAATTAGGACTGGTCCACACATGGTGGTCATGCCAAAGCTTTAGTCCTATCAAAAAAGGTTGTTAGCTCATAAGTTTCAAAAGTCCCACTAACATAGGAAGCCACCTGCAGTCATCTCTTTCACATTCAATCAAATACAGGGTATCTTACTAATATTGCATTCATAGTTGTTCACATTTTCCAGGCATTGTTCATTAATCACCTTAATCTTATGTGCATGACACTATGCTATGTTGAATGACACAAAGGATATAAAGATGAATAAAAGATATTTTTTGCATTCAATCTACTTGATTCCAACGAAGATAAAGGTACTTACTAGTCAATCAGCTGGGAATGATTCAATTCCCCCCACTCCCAAGTGAAATCATGTAAGCATTATCTCAGGGTATGTGCATGTGTAGGATTAGTGGGTGTTTATTCTAGAATCAACTTTGATAGTAAGATACTCGGGTGAGAAATGTCAGCATAGGTGATGAGCTCCAAGCCAGGTCCAATTTAACTGAACCACACAAGCAACTGAAGTGACCACACGGGCCTCTCTGTCTGGCCTTTTATTTTTAGCATAGACAAACACCACTTCTCTTTCCAGTCTTGGAATTTATTTAGACAATCAGGATCATAGATAATAAGACCTGATTTCATAACCAAAGATACTATTTCACTATTTAATTAGACACCACTCAAATCAGTACTAGTACATATTGGAAATATGTAAAATATTTTACCAAAAAAAATGGCTCTCTAGGATATGTATGCCAAAGATGTTATTATAAGAAATTCAAAAATAAGCCATGCAGAGAAAATATTTTCAAACTTCATTTAAATTAACATTTGTTTATAGTCAGGAGAGAGCTTTCTCCATTTCCCCAGCTCAAAGTGAGCCCTGGGGACTTTCCATATGTCCCCTAGTGATTTAATTAAGGGATACATGGAAGCTAAGAAATAGAAAGAAAAACACTTTGCTGGAAAGGAAATGCAGAATTCAGAATGGAGGACAAGCAAGGAGCAGAGGACAGGAACACAAAGCAAATGCCTAAATAGAGGTGAATTAACTGGCAGAAAGTAACATAAATACACGAAAAGAAAAACAGGACTTAAGACCTACCAAGGCGATCAATACATCTTGTAACTACCTCAAAAAGTTGGGAAAGTAACTACCTCAAAAAGTTGCTTAAAATAATCAAAATGAGGTTGATCTTTTTCGTCTTTAACAATATAATTTGCTTATTTAGTTTATGTTATTATAATTTGTTTCCTTGCCCCTTTTGCAGGTAAAAGCCAGCAGATGCTATAAGAAGTGATCCTGTGGTCTTGCAAGTGCCCACACATGGACAGAGATGGGAGGAAGGCCCTGACATGCTCTCACCTTGGGGGAGATGTGGACAGTGGACCAAGGTCCAGCAGGATGGCAGTGTCTATAAAGCGGCGTTGCCTCCTTTTTAGGACATTTTCAAAGCTAAAGGCCTCTCAAAACCGGGCCACCATATTCTTGTAATCCCCTCACTTCCTAGCAGAGGCCAGAGGGCTGTCCTTGGGACTGAGGGACAATCTAAGGTGGGGCCTGACTGAGCATTGTCAGAGCTTCGTAGAACACCTTTCAGCCACCAGCAAAGCTAAAGAAAATAATCAACAACACTTTTCTCCAGTCACAAAATTAATTGACTTTACATACGAGTCAATGAAACAATGGATGACTATATGCATTTTTCGGTTCTGTTTTGTTTATTGGAAGCAACATCTGGGGTTGTTTGTGAATGCTGAACACCAGGCTTTGAGGATAAAATTATGCCCTGGAATTGTGCTTAAGGAACAAAGGGCATCATTTAGATGATATTTATATCTAAGTAACTACAATAAAATCCTACCAAGATCGTGTCATAAACTTCAAATTATAGAAGAGATTGCCTGTTTGTGGAAATGAACTCTACACAGCTTATTAATTTTTCTGACATTATTCAGCATCCCATTAATAGAACATTTATGATTATAATAATTATCTAAGCAGCATTGATTCTAATTCTATAATATTTCAACTGGATTTTGCAAACTAGCCAACTCTTAATATTGGAGGTAAAGACCTCAGAGTTGGTATGTACATTTAAGGGAAATATGTAGAGAAAAGGAGAAAGAATCGGATAATAGCATAATCTCAGGATTACAGATAAGTACATAAATAGAAAGTCAAATACTTGTTCAGTGTTTTGCACCATGTAGTATTGTCACTCTCAATCCATAATTCCTCAATAAGAATTTATGCTGAAAATAGTAAAGTTAACCAAAACTTTTCAGAATCATCTACTTAATTTATTTAAAAAGAGACCAATTCTGGGACTTCTAGCATTCTTTTTTTAAAAAATTAAAGTGGGGTACAATTCAGGGTTAGGAATACAAACGTTGATTATGCAGGTACCCTTGTTGATGAGATATGCCCCTCCCACTCCTAGCAGTTTCCCTCAACTGCCAATCCCACCCCTCCTCCCCTGTCAGTTTCCTACTACTGTCATTCCCTTGCTTATAGTATTATAATAATTATTCAAGGTCCACTTATGAGTAAGAACATATGGTACTTTGTCCTTTCACTGAGTATTATGGACTATAAATCCATCCAAGTTGCTATGAAGTGCATGTTTATCCTTCTTTATGACTGTATATTATACTGTTGTGTATATGCACCACATTTTTAAAATCCAGTCCAGCTTTGATGGGCAGCAGGGTTGGTTCCACATTTGTGTTATTGTGAATAGAGTTGCAACAAACATTTGTGTGCAGGTAACTTTTTTGTAGAATGATTTGAGTTCCTCCGGATATATTCCCTATAGGAAAATTGCTGGCTCATATGGAAGGTCAATTTCTAGTTCTTTCAGAGATCACCACACTGTCTTCCAGAGAGGTTGCACTAGTTTGCATTCCCACCAGCAGTGTAGAAGTGTTCCCTTTTCTGCACATCCTCACCAGCATCTGCTGTTTTTTGTTTTATTAATGATGGTCATTCCTACTGGGGTTAGGTGGTATCTCAATGTGGTTTTGATTTGCATTTCTCTGATGATGAGTAAGGCTGAGCACTTTTTCATGTGTCTGTTGGTTGCCTGTATATCTTCTTTTGAGAAATATCTATTCATATCTTTTGCCCACTTTTTAATGGGGCTTTTTTTTTTTTTTTTTTTCTTTTTGGCCCGTTGAGTTCCTTGTAGATCCTAGATGTTAGACCTTTGTCAGATATAGGTTGACAAATATTTTTCCCCATTCTGTGGGCTGTCTCCCTGCTCTTTTGATAATTTCTTTTGCTTTGCAGAAGTTCATCAGTTTAATGCAGTCCCATTTGTCTATCTTATTTCTTATGGTATGGGCACTTAGGATTCTGATCAGGGATTGGTTGCCAGTTCCAATTTCCACAAGGGTGTCTCCTGAGTTTTCTAAGATTCTTATAGTTTGAGATTTTATGTTTAGGTCCTTGATCCATTTTGAGTTAATTTTTGTGTATGGTGATAGGTAGGAGTCCTGTTTCAATCTTCTCTGCATGTGATCAGCCAGTTTTCCCAGCACTATTTACTGAATAGTTTCTCCTCTCCCCAGTGGTTGTTGGTGGAGGCTTTGTCAAAAATGAGTTGGTTGAGAAATTGAGACTTTGCTTCCAGAATCTCTATCCTGTTCCATTGGTCTATATGCCTGTTCTTGTACCAATTCCACACTGTTTTGATTACTGTAGACCTGTAGAAGAGTTTGAAGTCTGAGAGTGTGATACCTCCTGCTTTGTTTCTTTTGCTAAGGATTGTTTTGGCTATTTGTGGTTGTTTATGTTTCCATATGAATTTCTATATTGTCATTTCCAGGTCTGAGAAGAATAATGTTGGTAATTTCATGGTATTGCACTGAATCTGTAGATTGCCTTTGGTAGGATGGACATTTTAACAATGCTGATTCTTCCTAGCCATGATTATGGAATATTTTCCATTTGCTGTGTCTTCTTGGATTTCTTTGAGCATTATTTTGTAGTTCTTATTGTAAAGGTCTTTCACTTCTCTGGTTAGTAAGATACAGAGGGATTTCTTTCTTTTTTTTGTGGCTATTGTGAATGGGAATGTGCTTTTAATTTGGGTCTCTGCCTGCTTGTTGTTGGTGTATAGGAATACAACTGTCTTTTGCACATTTATTTTGTACCCTGAGACTTTGCCAAAGTCCTTTATCAATGCAAGCAGGTTTTTGACAGATTCTCTTGGGTTTTCAAGGTATAGGATCATGTAATCAACAAAGAGGGATAACTTTACTTCCTCTTTTCCTATTTGGGTACCCTGATTTCCTTCTCTTGTCTATTTGCACTAGCTAGGACTTCCAACACAATGTTGAATAAGAGGAATGAGAGTGGGCAGCCTTGTCTTATTCCAGTTTTCGGGGGAAATGCTTCCAGTTTCTGTCCACTTAGCAATATGTTAGCTGTGGATTTTTCATAGATGGCACTTTCTATTTTAGGTATGTTCCTTCTATATCTAGGTTTTTGAGGGTCTTTTATCAAGAAGGGATGCTGAATTTTATCAAAAACTTTTTCTGCGTCTAATGAGATAATCATGTGTTTCTTGTTTTTACATCTATCGATGTATTTAATTACATTTATGGTCTTGCGAATGTTGAACCAGCCCTGCATCCTGGGGATGAAGCCTACTTGGTCTTGGTGGATGATTTTGAGATGTGTTTTTGGATCCAATTTGCAGGAATCTTGTTAAGGATTTTTGCATCTATGTTCATAAGGGTTATTGTCCTGTAGTTCTCGTTTTTTTGTTGGCTCTTTACCCAACAGGGTATCAGTGTGAAGTTAGCTTCATAGAATGATGTGGGGAGAGTTCCATCTTTCTGAATTGCCTGGAATACTTTCTTTCTTTTTTTTTTTGAGTTGGAGTCTCACTCTGTCACCCAGACTGGAGTGCAGTGGCCGCTCCTGGCCACTGCAGCCTCGACCTGCTGGGCTCCAGCGATCCTTCTGCCTCAGCCTTCCAAGTAGCTGGAACTATAGGTGCGCGCTACCACACCCAGCTAATTTTTTTGATTTATTGTAGAGATGAGGTCTGGCCAAGTTGCCTGGGCTGGCCTCAAACCCGTGGGCTCAGGCAATCCACTCACCTCAGCCTCCCAAAGTGCAGGATTGGAATACTTTCAATAGGATTGGTATTAGCTCCTCCTTGTATGTTTTGTAGAATTCTGCTGGAAAGCCATGCAGTCTAGGGATTTTTTTTCTGTAGGCAGTTTTCATATGACAGAGTCAATTTCCTGGGTTGCTATTGTTCTATTTAGTGTCTCAATGTCTTCTTGTTTCAACCTCAGGAGGTTGTGTGATGTCAGAAATTCCTCCATTTCATTTACGTTATCGAGTTTGTTTCCATATAGGTGTATGTAGTAAACTCTGATAATCTTTTGCATTTCTTCGGGGTCAGTTGTGATTTGATCTTTTGTATTTCTGGTTGTGTTTATTGGGCTTTTTCTCTCTTTTTCTTGGTCATTCTGTCTAGGGGTCTTCAATCTTGTTAATTCTTTTTTTTTATGTTTTCTATATTTTTCTTCTGTGTCCCATATTTGTGTCCTTATTTTGGTGATTTGGATTCTTCTGCTAAAGTTGGGATTTTGGTAGTCTTCTCTTTCCAGCTCCCTTAGGTGATCTGCTAAGCTCTCAACTACTGATCTTTCCATTTTCTTGATGTGTGCTTGTAGAAATATAAATTCTCCTCTGAGAGCTACTTTCATGGCATCCCAGTGATTTTGGTAAGATGTTTCTTCATTTTCATTTGTTTCCAGGAATCTTTTAATTTCTGCTTTGATTTCAGTGTTGACCCAGTAGTTGTTCAGCATCATGCTGTTTAGTGTTCATGTCTTTGTGAGATTTGGGGAAATTTGGTTGGTGTTGATATTTATTTTTATTCCACTGTGGTCTCAGAAGGTTAGTGGAGTATTCAAGTCTCCTGCTATAATAGTGTTAGAGTCAATATCTTTTTTTAGTTTGCTTAGTAGTTGCTTTATAAGTGCTGGTGCTCCTGTGTTGGGTGCATATATATTCAGGATGGATATTTCTTGTTGATGGACTGAACCTTTTATCATTATGAAGTGTCTTTTTCTATCTTTTTAAATTTTTGATAGCTTAAGGTCTATTTTGTCTAATAGTAAGATCACAACTCCTGCATTCTTTTGTGATCCATTTGCCTGGAAATCCTTTTTCCATCCCTTAACTTTGAGTCTGTGTGTGTCCCTTGTGGTGAGATGAGTTTACTGAAGGTGGCAAATAATTGGGTCATGGTTTCTTATCTAGCTTGCCATTCTGTGTCTTTTTTGTGTTGCATTTAGTCCATTCACATTCAAGCTGATTATTGAAATGTGATTGTTTATCCCTGTCATGAGGTTCTTATAAAGTTTTTTCTTTGTTTGCTAGTTTTCTTTTGACTTTGGGGTTGATGTATGCATGTGTGTTCAAGTTTCTTGTTGCACAGTATTCTCTGTTGATTCAGTGCTCTGCTATTTTCTTGGGAAGTGTGTGGTCATTCTTTTTTTTTCTTTCTTCTGTGCTTAATACCTTTTCAAGTGTCTCCTGTAGAGTTGGTCTGGAAGCTGCTTAATCTCTTAGGGATTGGGTGTCTGGGAAGGATTTTAATTCTCCATCACTGATGAAGCCAAGCTTGACTGGGTAAGAAATTCTTGGTTGAAATAGCTTATCTTTGAGACCTTTGAATATTGAACTCCAGTCCCTTCTTGTTTGCAGTGTTTCTGTCAATAGATCTGCTGCTAGTCTCACTGGTTTTCCCTGGTAGGTTGACTGACCTTTCTCTCTTGCTGCCTTTAGGATTTTTTCTTTTGTGCTTTCTTTGTGTAGGTGAATTACTATGTGTCTAGGTCTTCTCATTTGATGCTTTGTAGGGGTTCTCTGTATCTCTTGTGTTTGGTTGGTCACATCTCTGGTGAGATGGGGAAAGTGTTCTTGGATTACATCCTGGAATACTTGCTCCAAGTTGGTCTCCATTTCTGTTTCTTCTTCTGGGATACCAATCAGACATAAGTATGGCCTCTTGATATAATTGTAACTCTTGTAGGCTTTGTTCACTTTTTCAGAGTCTTCTTTCTATGTTTTTTATAGATCAGAATAATTCCATCTTCTGGTCTTCAAGCTCTGAGATTCTTTCTTTAGTTAGATTAATTCTGCTTTCCATGGTTATTATCTTGTTATTTATTTCCTGTATGAAATTTTTTATTGCCAAAATCTCTGTTGCAAGTTCTTTCACTCTTTCCATCCATTTCCTAATCCCATCATATTCTAGGGCCAGTCATTGGTGACTTGCATTTTTTGGGCTCCAAGGTCTGATTTTTCAGGAGTTTTCTCTTTGTTACACTTGAAATTACCTATGGAATTCCTTTGGTTTTTCCTCATTTGTGACAGATCTCTTGTTTTTCTCTTTAGTTCTGGTATTCAGTGTCAGTGGAAGAGGCTTTCCCTTCTGATGTTTGCTCAGCCTTCTAGTCTTCCTTAATCTGGACCCTGGATTTGTTCTATTTTGAATCAGGACTGTGCGTGGGAAGCTTTGCTCTCTTGTAGTTTTGAAAGTCGAATAAGGTAGGGGATGGGGAGCTAGGATTCAGAAACTACATGCAAATTACAGTGTTCACTGATTGTGGTATGTGTCCCCTGGGATCCACTCCCCACCATCACTCTATATGATGATGCAGTGGGATGTGTGCGTACTCCTGGGTCTGAGTTAAAGTAACAGCAATGAGGAGCATAGAAAAAAAACAGAATGAAATAAGATGGACAAGAATTTTTTTAAAAAGAAAGAAAGAAATAGAACAAAAATACAGAACAGCAAAATCAGAAACCAAATAAAAAATAATTTAAGACACACACACAGACATGCACACACAACCCAAAACAAACTGGAATAGCAACAAAGTGAAACAAAACAAACAATAACAACAAAAAAAAAAACAAGAACTAAACACACATGCCTAGCACAAAATGAATGGAGAAGAAAAACAGAAAGAATGGAAGAAAAATAAAAGGAATTCAGATTGAACCCTCACACACATATTGACACACTCCTTAACCCCCCCCAAAAAAACCAAAATAAAATAAAAATACACAGATGAGCAAAAGTACAAAACCAAACCACCACAACAGAAAAATTGAAAGATGAGCACTCAATCATTCACATACACACATAAACAGGAAACAACAAACAAAAGAAGAAAGAAATAGAAAAAGAAAAGAAAAAAAGAAAAAAAGGGGGAGGTTGCAGATCAAACCCTCGCATACACATACCTGCACAAAGAAAAAAATTTTTTTAAAAAAGATGAACTTGCAAACTGGCAAAAACTTTAAAAAAAAAAAAAAGAAATTGAAAAAAAACCCTGCAGGTTCTGTAATTGTTCCTCCAGTTAGCTCTCTCCTGCCGTCTCCTGCTCTCTCTCTTCTTTTGGTCTCTCCCCAGTGTCCTCTGGAGCAGGGAAGGAGGAGGGGCCCCAGTGTCACTCCCACTCTCACATGGTCAGGGAGATCTCCTCCAGTGGGGAGGTGTGGGATTGTCACTTCCCCAGCCAGGCCTATTCTGGAATGGAGTTCTATGGCGACCCACATCAAGGCTAAACCTGGATTTGTCTCTCTCCATCGTGGCCCAATGGTGTGGGTCTGACGTTCAGAGGATTTGTGGGGAGGAGGAGGGTTTGGGTCAGCCCTGAACTCACCACTGATCTCTTTGGAGTTTTTCATCTTTTTCTGGCTACACCCTCTGTCCGGTGGCTGGATCAGAGTAGGGGGAGGGACTCAGCACTTGTCAGGTCCCTCCCAAGTTTGTGCTTTCAGGATATTCCCTCTGGGTCACCATCAACCCCTGAGTAGTTGATCTGCCAGTCACAGAGATCAGGTCCGGGTGCTCTGTGGTGAGCAAGTCTGGGCACTCTCCTGCCCTGCCTTCAAGATGGTGATGGGGTGCCTCTCTTGTCCACTTCAGTGGGACCATGCCTCTGAACTTCCTCTGCAGCTCCTGCTGCCAGTGCCTGGCCAGGCACTGAAGTGGTGAAGCAAAGCCTGGAGCTGGCAGTCTCTCGTGCTGCAGTAGTGAGGCAGAGGTTGGGGTGGTAGTCTCCCCCCTCCGTTTCTTCACAGGAAAACTTTTGTCTATTAAAAAAGAATGGCACTTGGCTTCTATGACCTGGGAAGAGCCAGGACCAAGCAGAGAAGCTGCAGCACCAGCGCCCGGCCCTTGTCATGAGCC
>JAPVLO010002716.1:0-30709 GCA_027257055.1 Cephalopachus bancanus | reverse complement strand
GTTGAGGCACAGTATGAACACTGATTTGATAGCATTTCCAGTTCTTCTGGTTTGCTTGAATCCTGTTGAGATAATACAAAAGTGTAGAAATGGGTCTGTCTCTATTATATCAGTGTTTTTAGAGAACCTTAGATTGATATATCCATAAAAGGTTTTATCAATTGATCCACATCTTGAAAATGGGCACCTACATAGCACTAGTCCTCATCATACAGATGAAGAAACTGAAAAAGAATGTTACTTAAATTCATCAATTATTAGACAACAGAGCAAGTTGTTTACAATATTCTTACAGAATACAGAATCTTGATAGTATTGTCTGTGCACTAACTCAGGCTGATTTTCTGAAGAATGTTAGTTCCTTCTAGGAAGTATTCTTTGAGATAATGAAAATGGAAATGATTAAGATTGAATTTTAAAAGTCATCAAACAAAATGGATAGAATCATTAACTGCATTTTAAGAATTCTATTATAATCATTGTAAAATGCTATCACAAAGTTAATATAACTCAAAATTTCTATTATTTGGGCACACAAATATCTATTAGATTATTATATTCTATCTGGATTAACTACATAGGCTAGTTTTCAAATATGGAAAATTCTGTATTATATATAATTACATTAATCTCTTAAAATTAAGAATGTACTTTATTTTTGGGCGGGGGGGGTTGGAGTCTCACTCTGTCGCCCAGACTGGAGTGCAGTGGCTGCTCCCGGCCACCGCAGCCTCGACCTGCTGGGCCCCGGCGATCCTTCCGCCTCAGCCTTCCGAGTAGCCGGAATTACAGGCACGCGCTACCACGCCCGGCTAATTTTTTGATTTATTGTAGAGATGAGGTCTCGCCTGCCTGGGCTGGTCTTGAACCCGCGGGCTCAGACAATCCATTCACCTCATCCTCCCAAAGGCACGGGATTATAGGCTGAGCCACCGAGCCCGGCTAAGAATGTACTTTCTTAAATTAGGGGACCGGCTTTCTTACATGCATGCTGCATGTATACTTGTATGTGTGTATATACATACTAAATATGTTAACTCAATCTTTATAGAGCCAACACAATTAAAATTTATATTTTTAACTAACACCAATTTATTGGTGGATTCCAAATGCATATGGCCTTGTCTGTATAAGGCATCTTTATCAGTTGAGAAACACTTCCTTGCAGTAACAGCAACTGCTTTGAGTTACGTAAAGCCTAAAGGTGTTACAAACCATGAGCATCCAAGACCCCAAGAGAAGGAATCCAGGTGAGACGCTTCAAGTCCAGAGTGTTGGCACTCAACAACAGTGCTCAGTTGTTTTTCTGACTGTTTTCTCAGATTGTCTGTCTGCAAATGGGCCATATAGCAAATGGTGAATCATTTCTATTTACGTCTCAGCCACATGCAGAAAGTGATCGTCTCAATCTCAGTTACAAATTTCCAGAATCAGAATGTCCCAACTTTTCTATGTGCCCTGGTTTGATTAGGCGGCCCGTAGAAAGCCCTGAAATAAAATCACGTGTAGGAAGCTCACTTCTGGGAGGGGCAAGAGAAAGTTATAAATTGCAGAGGCACTGAAATCATTTTCTCAATTTTATTTTTAATGTGTTCATTTGTTCATTCTCCTTTCCTATCTAGATTTATGTGATAGGTTTTTTGAAGACTTATGTAGTTATAAAATATAAAATGACCTGTTGCTAGAGATGATGAAAACTCTATCTTTGAAAAAAATTGTTCACCGCAGTTTCTCTTTTTATTCAAAACATTGTGAATTGTAATAATTTTGGCTAAAAATAAATTGGGGATTAACTGTCAAAATAAGTGTTGCAACATCTAGATTATTCATGGAGTAAGTGCTGAGCACACTTACAAGTTAAGTGCTGCAACACTCTTTAAATTGAGCTCTGGGTAATGGAAGATTCATTATTTGGATTTAGTGCTTGTTCTGTAAAGTTATTATAGATATGAAATGTTTGTAATCTGACACTGTAGACATTTTACTGTAAGATATTAAACCCTGCCAAAATAACTATGGTGATTATGTATGATTCCAGTTTGTAATGAAGTTACTAAGCACATTGAATGAGCTGAATGTTGTATAGTGTTGCATGAACTTAAATGATGAACACGATGACATGGATTCTTTAAAAAGGCATTTGTATGCATATCTATTTCAGTTAACATCTTATTTTTATTTTTTTTTTTTGATTTGGAGTCTCACTCGGTCGCCCAGACTGGAGTGCAGGGGCCGCTCCCGGCCACCGCAGCCTCGCCTGCTGGGCTCTGGCGATCCTTCCGCCTCAGCCTTCCAAGTAGCCGGAATTACAGGCATGCGCTACCACGCCTGGCTGATTTTTTGAATTATTGTAGAGATGAGGTCTCGCTGCCCAGGCGGGTCTCGAACCCGCGGGCCAGGCAATCCACTCACCTCAGCCTCCCAAAGGCGCGGGATTACAGGCTGAGCCACCGAGCCCGGCAACATCTTATTTTTTAATACAAACTAGTAAAAATTAAACTTGCCTTAAACCTGGACTCTCAGGGCCAGAGTTAAAGCTCAACCAGAGAAAATCCCTTGCATCTTGTCTTAAGCACATGTGTTATTCCTTTATTTTATGATATGGTCTTTCTACTACAATTTTATTAATCTTTCATTTACATATGTCTTTGTTAGAAGCCATTTCAGGTTTTCTTGGATAAAATGTTTAGTATAAACACAAACTAAAAATATAAACTAGTTGCTTAAAAATATATTACAGAAGAAATATATACATTTTGAAGCCTCAATTATATATAATTTTGAACATTCTTAAGAACCATGGTGGATACTCTAGGTAAACAAATCTGTGATATTAAAAGCTAGATGAAAATATATGCAGTGATAAAACTTCTAGCAAGCCAAGAGTCATATGCTATGAAATGTCATGAAAAGAAGAGATAGATTTTATTAAGATTGTTCTAAGTTTATGTAAAATGTCTATTGACCCTATGATTATCTATATAAATTTTATGATTTGGGAACTAAGATATAACATTTAAAAGAGGAGAATAAACAGTTAAAGAAGATAAGTGATATTTGCTACTTAAACATGCCTTAAAATTCTGTAATGCATTTGCACACAACATGCTATTTTGTATCAATTTAAAGTAATTTGTATTTTAACAATGGTTGCAATTAAAGTTTGATATGGATTATTTTAAATATCTGATATAATTTCAATATTAACATTTTCATAATGTGTATAATTTATTATAGAAATATTACCTTTTATTTGTAAATATAGCTGAAAAATAGTGCATCAGTTATTTTTACAACTATTTTGAGTTAAAGTATATGAATTTTTATGATGTTGTTACTTATTTTTCTATAAATAAGCTATTTACATCATGTGTTAAAAGTCATTTAGCCAGAAAGACTTAACAGTTGATGGAGAGCTATGTGAAATATGCTATTAGTGAATTTATCACTGATAAAGCTATTTATTAATGCACTGATATTTGGAGAAAATTCTGGTGATTGATTTGAGTATAGCATATTTTGAATAAAAGTGTAATAAATCATTACATCTCTATAACTCTAGGTATATTAGATATTAGTATATTTGACATTGGGTACAAGTATCTGTGAATTTGACGTGTCTTATTATGGTAAATATATTAGTGATATATAGAAAAATCTTAAAATAGATTTTAATTCTATAGATTTAGTTTTATCAAAAGCAGTAGCTGTAATTACTTCAGAAAAATTTACAAGATTGAGGGAAAATGTCTTAAAAGTAAAACAGAAGTCTATTTGGTATAACATATTTCTTAGATCTGAATAATGAAAAAGTTTGATGAAATAACCCAAATGTACCCTTCAAAGAACAAACAATGGTTTAACTTTATACTATTTAAAGTATTGGTGATATCACTGAGTTTTGAGAACTGATAGACATGTCAAGTATTTTTAAGTTAAATAATAATTCAAAAGGATAAAATAATATCATTTTCAGTAACATAGATGGAGTTGGAGATCATCATCCTAAGTGAACTGACTCAGAAATAAAAATGAACACTGTGTTTTCTCACTTTCACATGAGAACTAATGGCCACCAAAATGGAACTAGTGGGCACTGGGGACAGCAATAAAGGGAAAAGCTGGGGGTGGGGTGAGTGTTCAGAAATTACCTATTGGATAGAGTGTTTAGTACCTGGGGATGGGCCACTTGAGACCCACACCCCATCACTACACAGTAGGTCCATGTAACAAACATGCATGTGTATTCCCTGAATCCCTAAGTCGGAAATAAAAGTGGAAAAAAAATTAAAAGTAATTTCTTCCAAAATAATCAAGTAATTTTATAATAAGTGATTTAGTTCCCATTACTTCAGGTGATCCAACATTTTCAAGGCACTTTCCAAA
Source organism: Cephalopachus bancanus (assembly GCA_027257055.1). Lineage (NCBI taxonomy): Eukaryota > Metazoa > Chordata > Mammalia > Primates > Tarsiidae > Cephalopachus > Cephalopachus bancanus. The sequence continues at coordinate 26,323 of JAPVLO010002716.1, read as the reverse complement.
ACTCTGAAGGCACAAGGGTGAGAGCACACAATCTCTAGACTAGAAATGCGAATATTCTGGACTGTGGGACAGCTGGAATAGATGGTTTCATAGGTTTAGTGATAACCCTGAGAGCAATGAAAGGTGCTAAAGAAGCCCACAGGAGAGCATTTTTTAATCTCTTGCAGGAGGGAGGGTTTTTTACACATGATGACTTTAGTCATGTATAGAAAAATCTCTTAGTAAAAGAGCTAGGACAAGAAAGTTGGGACATGCATTCCATGCAGGAGGAGCAGCATGAAAACATTCATGCATTTAGGGAATGCAAAAGCTTGATATTATAAGCACAATTTTATCAGAAGTGAGTGGTTTATGATGATGGCAGAGAGATGGTCAGTGGTCAGGTCGTAGAGGCCTTTGTCTGCCAGGTTAACAGAATTTAACTTTATCCTTGTAGGTGATGAGACAATACAAATATTAGAAATGATAATGATAAGGCCCAATTTTCATGCTACAGAGATCACTCTGACTGCAGTGCAGAAAATAAATTTAGTGGGGTGAATACTGGGGAAATTGAGACAAATTAGAAGGTTTTTGTAATTGTCCATGACAGTGGTTCTCAAAGTGTGGTCTCTGACTGGTCACAGCAGAATCACCTGGGAACTCATGGGAAATGCAGATTTTGAGCCTACCTCAGATCTGCCAAGTCAGAAACTCTGGAAGGGGAATATCAGATATCTGTGTTTTGATAAAGTCCTTCTGGTGATTATACTGTCTGCTAAAGTGAGCACCAAAGCCTGTGGAAAAGACATTGAAGATTAAAATTGGGTATATAAGTAAAGAAAGAAAGGGGCAATCTGAGAAACATTTAGAAGGTAAAATTGCTAGTATTTGGTGGTGAATTAAATGAAGAGAGAAATTATTGGTGAAAAGTGGCACTATTAACTGGCGTCTAATCTGAAGTAGTATTACTGGATTAGTAGAGGTAATGTGCTTTGTAGAATTGACTTGACTGAAGAATTGCAAACAGTATGTAATCAATCTCATAATCTAAGCCATATTAGAAAATCAAAACTCTACCACCATATTGCACAATGTGTGAGTGGCATGCTCTGCAGCAAAAATTCAGGGAACTCTGTTTATACTGAAGACAATGAGAATGGGACCTCTTGGGAGTCAATCAATGTAGTATTCCAGAACAAAATGAGGCACCAAGGGGTAAGAGATCTTCTAGAGGCTAGGGTGTAGGTATTATGAAAGACACAGCATGAGATAAAAGGAAGAATAAAGGTGGTTGCAAGAGAATGAATTTTGTGACTAAATAATTCTGGCATAATATAGTTCTGGGTAATAATGGTAATATTATAGGTAATGGTGGAATTTAGAGTCTTAAGGTAGAAATGGAACCCCATATCAAATTATGTCACTTTAAGGTAAGCTTTTGCAGGTGGGAGAAGGAATTAAAGAGAAAACAGAAAACACAGTCTGAGTGATAAGTCCTAATACTGCGATGGAGTATTCTCAGACTCCAGTTGGTGGGGAAGTCTGAAATGGCAGATCCTAAATATTCCTTATCTTATCCTCCCTCTGTATTCATTAAATAAATCTTGTTGATTTTTCTGTGTAGTATATTTTGAGGAACTGACTTCTTTCTCAGGCTTACTGTCACCAGTTAGCATAGCTTTTATCCACTCAAATCTAAAATGGTAGTGACAGTCTCATAATTAGAATTACCACTCTTCAATCTTTCACAGGCCATTGCCTGCCATTTAAGACCCCTCAGGAATGGATTCTTTCTTACATTTCCAACTTACTCATTATACCTAGAATTTATTAAAAACTTGAGAGTCATCCCAGAGTGGATTGGGTTATATATCCCTTTTCACTGAATCCTTAAAACAAATCTGAAGACAAAGAGTAATATCATCCTTTTTTATAGAAGAGCTATTAAGTCTTAAAGAAGAGATAGATATAACTTATTCAAGGAAGGTCAGATCCAGAATTAAAATATTACTCTCAGATCCGTTTCCTTATTTACTGTGTTCCCAGCTTCACTGTCTACACCTCTTCAGCCCTACCTTTCCTGCTCACTTTATAAATAGTCCGTACCAACCAATCAACCATGCTCTTTTCCTCTAAAACATCCTAAACACCGGAAGCATCTAACAAACCTGAAACACCTGGAAAAAGATCCGTAAATCACCTGAATGGGTTGTTAAAAGAGATTGTTGGGCTCTCACCCTAAGAGTTTCTGAATCTGAGAGGCCTCAGAATGGACATTCTAAACAAATTCCTAGGTAATGTTGATATTACTAGTCCAGAAACCACATTTTGAGAGTCATTGTCCTATATATATATAAATTCTACTTGCTTAAAAGCTTAGTTCAAACTGTCTGTTTCATTGTGCATTTCTAATATCACCATAACTTTCAGTAACCATCTTTGTCTCTACTCTCATATCTATCATTTTTAACATCCATTTGGCTCTTATTTTGTTAGTTTTCTCTATTTCCATATCTATTTTTATAAAATCCTAATTTCTCTTTTTCTGTCACTCTGTCTTGTATTAATATGTAGCATGTTGGATATTTGATGTCTTACATATTATCTTCAGATTCCCAAGGCAAAAGTTTGGTACTGAGTATGCAAATATTTGATGTTGCTAAGTTGACAAAGAGATTTGGATTTTTTTTCAATTTTTTTTACCATTTTTATTTTAAAACAGATTTTAATTTTTCTTTACCTTTCAACTCAACTGTGTAGGATTTTGCTTGACAGGATTTCTCACCCAAGGTTTTTTCTATTTGTTGCTATATTTGGAGTTGCATTGTAGTGTTTATTTTTCTCTTAGATTTTTTGTGGATAGAAAGTGTACAGTTTCATTGCAAAAAAGGACATGTTCTCCAAGGGTCTACAACATGCACTTGCCTTCCTACTCTTACATATAGTGGAATTCATCCTGAATCCATATGTAAGTTTTGTGGGAAAGAAATAATACCATCATGGGTAAAAACTTAGATGTGTTTTTTTCTTACAACCATAAAAATAAGGTTATATCTATACTACATATGTATCAAACTGAGTTTTAGATAATAAGCCATATTTAATGTAAGTAATTTTGTTATTATAAACCCATGTCCACTAAGAAGCACTTTCTCTAAAAAAGTCAGAAATTGTGAGGCACGATTTTCTTCTTATTGTTAAGCTTTTATGTTCAGTTTAGCCATCTGGTAATTTTAGGTGATGATTGGGTTTTAGCATTATAGATTTGCACCTATCAACCTGAAGTACTCTGGGATAAAATAGTTTCCAATCTAACGACTTTCAATTTTCAAATATCACTTGTGCAAGTATAAATATTCTTTGAGAATCTTAGGAAAACTGGAAGCATCTGCATCTATGAAATGAAATATTCATGGACAACTTGACCAAAAGTTTGAAAACTATTTCAGAATTTCCTGGAGCCTCTAAATTTTCACTAATCCTAAATTGAGAGCACTTGCTGTACAGATCAAATAAGAATAAAGCCCAAGTTCACTAAACATACTTCTAATTGTTTGTATTTCTGACATACAATTAGAAGTAAATTTCTGGTCAGTGGCTTGTGTTTTCTTTTGCTCCAGGTGCCTGTTTTCAGTTCTTATTCTCTTGGGGGGAAAAATAAAAATATATACAAATTAAGCTGGAGTAGAAGCACTCATCAGTCTGATATCTAGCTTTTAGGGTTTGCTTAAGCGCCTATGAATTTACTGTATTCCTGTTAAGAACCATCCACATGATCCTGGGGTCCCTGTGGGCCATCACTTTACTTGGAAGCAGCAGGGCACTTCTGTTATATACCTACCTGGCTTATATTTAAATATGAAAAAAATTCTTAAAGGATAATTCTTAAGACTGTGTGATGTATAACAGTTGTATGGGCTGTAACTTGGTGTTTCATAGTAAACTACAGTTCTTTGATGACTACATTTGGGATATGAAAATTTAAATAAACCCATTGCTGCAAAGCATCTTAAAATTTCTAAAATGTGCAAAGTTTGGGGATTAAGAAGGCAGTGGAGATATAATATTTGTATTTAATCTTCTCTGCACTTTCTCTATCAAGATTAAATTTCACTAACTAAATAAAAGTCATTTGACACAATGTTTACCGTACAGAGTAAAAAAGGAAGCAATCCCTTCAGGTCCCCTCCCACTGTTTTGTCCTCTGTCCTCTCAACAAATCCTGATTTCTAAAAAAAAGGTCATTAGTAAGTATTGTTTTATGAACCTCCATTGGGAAACAAATGAAAAATACTCTTTTCCAACCAAATTTTTCCACAGAAAACTTATTTCAGAGACCACAGTTATGGATATATGCCTATGAGCAAATGACAGAAAAATGTTGTCTACTTGAGGGGGAAAATTCCTTGTAGCATTTATTTCTTACTGAGAAAGGAATGCTCTTTAAAAGACACAAAGCAGCTGAAGTAGGTTTAATGTAATCAACGTAGAGAATTCATAGTAAAAGGAAACATGGAGAAGAGGAAACAATAGGTTAGATAAATAAAATAATATTTTACATACCGACCTAAATTACATATGTAAAAATTATTAAAATATACTTTTACTGGGAAATACAATGTCAGATAAATATAAGAAGCCATGGTTGCTTTTAGCCATAGAAAATGGACTTTTGTGTAAAATAATAAATTTTAAAAATAATAAACAATATTTCCTAAGCTAGTATGGAAAACCTGAGCCTGACAAATGTGAAAAGACCTTTTACGCAGGACTTTATAGACCCTTAAAAATGCTGATATTCGTTATGACTCTAAAATGGTCATACAGTATACATTTATGAGCTTAATGATCCACATTGTCTCTCTTTTTCCATCTCATTTTATCTGTTACCATTTACCTGTGTTCCACAGGTGATTAGGAGATGGTGAAGTTTGAAATCAATATGTACATTTACATGGTTACATTTTCCTTGGTTCATTAGAATAATTACTCAAAGGCATATTTATATGAGGACATTAAAGTATGTCTAAAATATATCATGATGCCTGTCTCTAAACGTCCTTCACATATCTATTGAAAATTAACGTTGTTTTCTCGTCTTAATAGCCTACAACCTTAAACAGTCAGAAAGTCTTACTCATGCCAATGTAGTAGGAATGGATCTTCGATCCCATGGGTAAGCCTTGATTTATACCTGTCAGCCTGGCTTTTCTTGGCAGGTGGAATAGAACATAGATTGTGTATATCTGATAACACCTGGACTGAAAAGGCTCCTATTTATGAAGGTACGTTTTCTCTATAAAATTGTTTAACACAAGACATTGTACTATGTTGATTTTCTTTGTATCAAAAAACAGAATCCCTACTCAATTAGCTTAGGAACTAGGGAAATTTGTTGGACAACTCCACAAGTAGGAGTAATGGAGACACTTCTGGATTTCTGGATCCAGAGGCATAGGAATACTGTTTGGAGATTATTATAGCTTCTTTTTCATAGAGATTTTCTTTCTTGACTTTATTCCTTCTTTAAGTTCTCTCTTCAAGGTATGTGTATTATTTTTCTAGGGATTTCATAACAAAGTACCACAAACTGGGTGACTTAACACAACATAAATGTGTTCTTTCACACTCTTGAAGGTAAGAGGTTCAATGTCAGGGTGTTGTCAGGACTGTGTACCCTTTGTAAGCTGCAGGAAGGAATCATCACTTGCCTCTTTCTAGCTTCTGGCAGCTTCTGACAATCCTGGGCATTCCTTGGCTCATAGCCTTACTCCAGTTTTGGCCTCCATAAGCACATGGCCTTCTTTCCTGTGTATTTCTGTGTGTTCCTTCCTTTTCTTATGAGAGCATTAGACATTATATTTAGGGCCTACCCTAAATTCAGAATTACTTTTATCTCAAGGTTTCCAGTTAATTATATCCTCCAAGACCCTATTTCATAACATACTCATATTCTGAGGTTCCAGGTAAACATTAATTTTGTATTATACTACTCAACTCATTAGAATAGTGAAAATTGCCACTAGCATTTCTGAGTTTATACTCTCTGTCAGAGTGACTCTAATAGTCTTTCTCAATGTTTATTCAGAAAGGTACTAAGCAGTACTCTGATTATCACAGTTTTGAACTCCTGATCCTATCTCCACTCAGCCAAGGTGATATGGTATTTTGACCACATCTATGTGAAGTGTCAATCCCTGTTGCTGCTTAAGAAAATCCCCATCTGGAAACAATGTAGTGAGTTTACCAGAGAAAAAAACAGCTTTGTGTTTTCAGAAGAAGGAACAAAGGAAGTTTTCCTAGAATTCTTGATAAGGTCATCATTAATTCCTTTGTCTGATAACTGAATATTTTCTTCAGGTCTTCTTTTTTTTATATCTCACACACAGCAACTCATATGTGAAAATGTCTTTTTCTTGAAATGTTTTCACTATCCTAGTCAGAACATTACTCTTATTTTTTAATAAAAATATTTCATGATGATAATCCTTACTGTATGAGATCTTATTCTTTTATTATTTTGCTTGTCATTTCTGTCTTCCCTCCTCTATCCCCCTGTCCACCCATCCTCTATTAGAAAATAGTCTCACAGCAACAGATTTTATTCAAAGTATTTCCAGCTGTTATTTTAACATCAAGATCAGTACCATAAATTATATGTGAAAAATGTTCAATAAATATTTGTTGAATGAATATTTTAAACGCTCCTAATTCCAGATATCTATTATATGTTTCCTTTATGTGCTTATTCTTTTTACTCATGATTTTCTGAAGTCTCAGTATTTAACTATCTCTTCCTTTCATCCTATATTCTTTCCTAGGTGATTTCATTTAAGCCAATGGCTTCAACAGCCTCCTCTATGTATATTACTTAAAAATCACTATTTCTTCCTTATTTTATTTTAGCTTCTGATACATTCAATTGCTTCCTTGATTTGCTATCTTTACTGGAGTTCCTCCAAGATATTTTAAAACTAAACTCATAAATTTCCTTTCACCATATGATTTTCCTATGGTATTCCCTAGCTCAGTGATACTTCCATCATATTATACAAGAAATCTAGTAACCTTAGCTATCTCCTTTCCCTCTAAACACACTGCAATTTCAATAGATTTTTCACCTGTCCCTTTTTTTGGTTTATCATCACTACCATGGTAATCTAACCCAAGATTATCTCTCCTGAGAATACTACAGCAGCCTCTTAACTTCTCTGTCTATGTCAGTACTTGCATCTTTCCAGATTTATCTCCACTTTGCAGCCAGAGTGATGTTCTCCCAAATCACTTCCTTTTACAGCCTTTACATTACATTGTTCTTGGGATACATGATCTACAAAGCACTAGACGTCATCGCTCCCAGTCTCTTCTAGAACCCTACATGATTGCTTTGGTTTTGCACTATCTTTAGTTTGGCTTAAAACTTCAAAGATTCCACTTTTGAGTCCATTCAATTTTTGGATGAAGATAACCATTAGTTATCTTAACAAATTTTGATTTTTAAATGTACATGCTGCCCAAATAATTTTTGCCTTTTGTCAACAGAACAAAAGACCTTCAGCTTCCATGTCAAAGGCAACTGTTTCCATGTTGGTTTATACTTCTAAAATGAGAAATAATATCCAATGATGATAAGGCAGTGCAAATGTTCCCCTTGGGCCACTGGACTATAATGGGAGTAATTATTGAAGCTGTTAGCTATACAACAGGAATGTTGAGTCTGTGATGAACAGGATATTATAAACTATGGAATATGCCAGAGAATAAAATTGACAACACATTGTATTATGTCTGTGTGGCTCTGTGTGTATGTTTTTCGTTACACAAACTTTTGTAATCATTTTTATTTCTTTTCATAACTGGTTCCAAAATGTTGGTGAAAGATCCTGAAGCAGCACTAGTAACACTCAGCCCAAAGCTAAGTAGTTAGTAACTTCATTTGTTTTTCTAGAAATTTTTATTTCAAAAAATGGTCTACTACTGTGTTGGCACAGTGACTATTTACAAAAAAAGTATTTCACTATAGAAAAACTGAATTTGACTATCTTGAATTTGATAATTTATAATGTAAGATGTTGAATTTAAAGCAGTGTAATACTGTGAAATGTTACTATTCCAAATATATTGTCCATAGCTCTCTCTGCTAAAAATATTGTTGGTAGTTCTCTCTGTAAAATTTTCCTTGAAGAGTATCTATAAATGAGTATAACATAATGGCAGCGGGGCTTGGTGGCTCAGCCTGTAATCCCGTGCTTTGGGAGACTGAGGTGAGTGGACTGTCTGAACCCATGGGTTCAAGACCCACCTGGGCAACTTGCCGAGACCTCATCTCTACAACAAATCAAAAAATCAGCCGGGCATGGTAGCGCATGCCCTTAATTCTGGCTACTCAGAAGGCTGAGGCAGAAGGATTGCCAGAGCCCAGCAGATCAAGGCTGCGGTGGCCAGGAGCGGCCACTGCACTCCAGTCTGGGCAACAGAGTGAGACTCCAACTCAAACAAAACAAAACAAAACAAAACAAAACATAATGGCAATAATTTTGTTAAAATGTTAAAAATGAGATTTTATACAAAAATTTTAAATATACACTTTTTTGAAATACTATAAATACAGTTGGCATGAGAATAAATATCAGCCATTACTAGAAGTTATTCTGTTTATTTTCAGTTATGTGATTTTTAAATTTAAAATTTAAAAACCTAGTTAGAGTCTTTAAAAACTTAAGCTCTAAAACCCTAAAGCCTTGTAATTCCTTCCAATCGTATATACTCACTAGCTTATGATCTTGGACATTTTTTTTTTGTAAATCTGAGCCTCTGTTTCTTTATACAAAAAGAGTAATAATTATTATATAATATGCTTCAAAAAATAGTGAGCAAAATGCTTAGCCCAGAGTAAGTGCACAGTATGTAAGAGCAGCTTTTTTAGTAGTAGTGTTTTATTTATGTGAATCAAATGAAAAGCTACAAATAAAATAGCAGCTTAGTAACTAGTTTTTACCTTGGAGACAGATTTGACCCAGTTGTATTGAGTTAAGAACGGTGTTAAGATCTTATTGTAATTGGGGTTAGAAGGGTTTAGTGTCATGCTATAAAAGTGGAGCGATCAAAAATCTCTGAGACATTGATTTATTCAACACAGTGAAAACAAATGAATGGTACTAAGGCAATCAAAGAATGTATCAACGTAAGGTAGTGTTAGCAAGGGAGTCAGCTACAATGATCAATCAATGCCCAGGATATTCCAAGGAAGATGCTTAATTTGGGAGCAGAGGGTTGCTGGGAATAATAGTGCCAGCACAGCAAACGTAAACCTGAGCAATCCTGGGCAAACATGGCCAAAGGTCACCCAACAGATAAATCAGGCAGACAAATTTTATTTTATTATATTTATTTTTTTATTTTTATTAGGGAAATGAGCAATTCATTCCTGATGGCCCCCTGGGCAGAGCTCTCTATCCCCATAGAAAGGCGTTTCATATTATTTTTTATTTTTTCATTTTTTTTTTGAGTTGGAGCCTCACTCTGTCGCCCAGACTGAAGTGCAGTGGCCTCTCCCAGTCACTGCAGCCTTGACCTGCTGGGCTCCGGCGATCCTTCCGCCTCAGCCTTCCAAGTAGCTGGAACTACAGGTGCACGCTACCATGCCCAGCTATTATTTTTTGATTTATTGTAGAGAGGAGGTCTCACCAAGTTGCCCAGGTGGGTCTCAAACCCGCGGCCTCCGGCAATCCACTCATCTCAGCCTCCCAAGGCGCGATTACAAGTTGAGCCACGGAGCCCAGCTAGGGGTTTCATATTAAAACAAACAAAGCTGCAGGGGACCCTGATTAACACTTCCCCACCTGGGATAGGAGCAGCCTGTGCATTGGGCAAGATGTTAGTGCCTTGCACTTCCACCAAGCCCAGTGCCCCAGTCTGCCCAGCCAGGCTTCCAAATGCTTCCCATGGCCGGAAACACACTAGGGTCCAATTGGCCACAACATGACCCCAGGTCTACCACTCATCACCCAAGGTCAAGGTAGGGCAAGTCTAGTTGTAAAATACCCCTTCCCCTGATGGAAGTTCTCACCATCACCCCTGAACTCCAGAAGGTGTAAGAAACTGTGCTTTCAACATCTCAAGGCCTTTAAGATTGTGCCAGTGTTCCCTACAGACTCCTGCTACCATAAGAGGTTTCATTTTGTTCATTTGTGGGTGATAAGTTCATTGTAGGAGGACTTAGAGGGTCCAACCCCACTCTGGCCTGGAACCCACCTGGCCCCATGCTGCCCTGGCCCACACAGAGATCCCACTGCCCCTCTGCCATCTTTGACAGTCACCTAGGAAAAGTGGCAATTTTTTTAAGGAATATGGAAGAAATAAGCAATATATATATGTTAAGATCAAGCAATTATACAATGTATACTGTCTTCAGTGGTACATAGGTACAGCTATAACAATTGACATACATTAAATAATACATAATTCTAAACAAATTTCAAAATAAATTTAGTCTTCAGATCTGATATCTGTGGTGCAACTAAAAGTTATGAAAACACATAATTTTTAAAATTCTGTATGTTTGGAAATTCAGAGAAAAAATAATACTAATAATTCATGGATTAAAGAAGACATTAACATGGAAAATATAATACTATAGTTTCATTATATTGTAAAATCTAAATATTGAAACTTAAGGATTGTAACAAAAGAAAGTGTGAGGGAGGTGTACAGCCTTAAATCTTTACATCAGAGAAGGAAAACAGTCTCAGAATCCATGACTTCTGTTCCTGTTAAGAAGATATAAAGAATGTAACAGACTAAAAGAGAACAGAAATTAGTGTAATAAAAAACCACAGAAAGAAAGAAACAAAAGTCCCCAAATACAATAGAAGTATCTGAACAAAGCCAAAGATAGTTCTTTGAAAAAAAAAAAGGTCAAAAAGTCTCTGGTAGAAATAATCTAACAAAGGAAATGTGATCATAACTACATAGAGAGCAGGTAAGTAACTAGGCATATATGAAAAGAAAACTTTTTTTGTGGCTATTGTGAATACAATTGTGCTTTTTATTTGGCTTTCTGTTTGTTTATTATTGGTGTAAAATAAATGTAATTGTCTTTTGCACATTTATTTTATATCCTGAGACTTTTTCGAAGGCCTTTATCAGTGTAAGGAGGTTTTTGACAGATTCTCTTGAGTTTTCAAGGTACACAATCATGTCATCTGCAAAGAGTGATAACTTGACTTCCTCTTTTCCTATTTGGATACCCCTGATTGCCTACTCTTCTCTGCTCTAGCCGGGACTTCCAATACTATGTTGAACAGGAGGGGTGAGAGTGGGCATCCTTTTCTTGTTCCAGTTTTCAGGGGAAATGGTTCCAATTTTTGTCCATTTAGGAATATGCTGGCTGTGGGTTTCTTGTAGATGGCTCTTACTATTTTGAGGTATGTTCTTCGTATGCCTAGATGTTCAAGGGTTTTTATCAAGAAGAGGTGCTGGATTTTATCAAAAGCTTTTTCTGCATCTAATAATATAATCATGTGGTTTTTGTTTTGACATCTGTTGATGTATTTAATTACATTTATGGTTTTATGAATGTTGAACCAGCCTTGCATCCCGGGGATGAAACTTACTTGATCATGATGGATGATTTTTGAGATGTGTTGTTGAATCTGGTTTGCTAGTATCTTGTTGAGAATTTTAGCATCTATGTTCATCAAAGATATTGGCCTGTAGTTCTCTTTTTTTGTTGCGTCTTTACCTTGCTTGGGTATCAATGTAATGTTAGCTTCGTAAAATGATTTGGGGAGAGTTCTGTCTTTCTCAATTGCCTCATTAGGATTGGAATCAGCTTCTCCTCCTTAAATGTCTTGCAGAATTCTGCTGGAAAGCCATCGGGTTCAGGACTATTTTGGTAGTAATTTTCTTATTATGTAGTCAATTTCCTTGACTGTTATTGGTCTATTTAGGGTCTCAATTTCCTCTTGTTTCAACCTAGGCAGGTTGTGTGATGACAGAAAGTCCTCCATTTCCTTGAGGTTTTCAAGCTTGTTTCCATACAAGTGTACATAGTAGTCTCTACTGATCTTTTGTATTTCTTCAGGGTCAGATGTGACTTCATCTTTTGTGTTTCTGATTGTGCTTATTTGGGTTTTTTTCTCTCTTTTTCTTGGTCAGTCTATCTAGGGTACTATCGATCTTGTTTATCCATTTAAAGCACCAGCTTTTTGTTTCATTGATTTTTTGTATTATCTTTTTGTCTTCTATGTCCTGGATTTGGGCTTTTATTTTGGTGATCTGGATTTTTCTGCTGAAATTAGGGTTTTTGTGGTCTTGCTTTTCCAGCTTCTTTAGGTAGCTTGTTAGGTTGTTCATTTCTGTTCCTTCCATTTTCTTCATGTGCGTTTGTAGAGATATAAATTCCCCTCTTACTACAGCTTTCATGGCATCCCAGAGATTTTGATAAGATGTTTCTTCATTTTCATTTGTTTCCAGGTATCTTTTGATCTCTGTTTTGATTTCATCATTGACCCAGGAGTTGTTTAGCATGATGGAATATTATGCAGCTATAAAAAAGAACAAAATCATGAATTTTGCAACAACCTGGATGGAACTAGAGTCTATAACACTGAGTGACCTCTCACAGAAACAAAGATCTGAGTATCACATGTTCTCACTCATATAGTGCACCTTGATCATCCAACATATTACCATAAGAAAATGACTGATAGTGGTGGGAAACTATGGGAGGAGAGGGGAAGAGAGATGGGATTAATGGTAGTAAACATCTGTGTGGGGGTGGAGAGTCACCTCTTATCAACAAGGGTGCAAGGGTGTCTGAACGAAGCATTTTTGTATACCTAACCCTTAACTGTACCCCACAATATCATAATAAAAAAAAAGAAAACTATCAATACATTTCTATGTTTTTAAAATATTTAAGCAGACAAGATTGGGCACATTCAGGGTGGCATGACCTAGAGCAGACCACCACCCAATCACCTTAGTGACCTTCCCACATCAAAGGGAAGGATTAAACGGATTCAACCATGAGCTACCAGCTGCCATTGCCTTGCTAAGCTATGGTGTGCCCATGTGCTCTTTGAACTATGACTGGGCCATGTTTCTTAACTTTGTTCCCCTCCCCTACCTTGGGGAGATGAATATTCTCTCTCTCTAATTTAGTTTTGAAATAAACTATATTTTCTAATCTAAAAAAAATTAAACAAAATGGACAACTAACTAAAAAATCTATATTACTCGTTCTAACAAAATAAAACTTTTATAATTCCAGGAAAAATGAAGTACCAGTTAAAAAGCAAGGCCCCTATTGCTCTACAGTAAGTTCTGCCATATTTTAAAGGAACAGAACAGATCATCCAAGTTTTACAAAACTTTTCCAGACAACAAAACTTATTCTATGGGCCCAACATAACCCTTAAACTCAGATACCGACATTATAAAAGGAGAAATTTTCAGGCCCTTTTGATTTAGGGTTATAGATGAAAAATAACATATAAAGTCTTATCAAATCAAATCAACATTAGAACCAAATTACGTTCATTATTGATATGAAGGGATAATATAACATTAAATCATCCTTGAAACTAATATTTCACATTAAGAGATTAAAATGTTAGAAAATATCATATTGGCAATAATTGCAAAAAGTTTATAAAGTTAAACACCTATTTTTTATTTTTAAACATTCTTGCCAGTCCCGGTGACTCAGCCTGTAATCCCGTGCCTTTTGGAGGCTGAGGTGAGTGGATTGCCTGAGCCGTGGGTTCGAGACCTGCCTGGGCAGGCAAGACCTCATCTCTACAATAAATCAAAAAATCAGCTGGGCATGGCAGCGCATGCCTGTAATTCCGGCTACTTGGAAGGCTGAGGCAGAAGGATCACTGGAGCCCAACAGTTCGAGGCTGCAGTGACTGGGAGTAGCCACTGCACTCCAGTCTGGGTGACAGAGTGAGACTCCAACTCAAAAAAAAAAAAAATTCTTAAATTAAAAGGAAAAAGTTTCTTTAACCTGAATAAAAGTATTTGTAAAAATTCTACAGCAATTACCATCTTAAATGAGAAATCATTAAGAACATTTCATTTAAAATCAGGAATAATGAAACAGTGATTAGCTTACTGCAGAAAAACAAGAGGTGAAAATTGGTAATTGTCTCTCAATAAGGAGCATGATAATCTACTCGACAAAACCATGAAGCCAATGAAGCAAAATTTAAGTTCATACATGTTTTGAAAGATAATATCATGGCCATCTATGTCTTCTTCTTTTCTATAGAGATCCCTACCCCTCAGTGTTGGTTCAATGACATTTTTTAATTTACAAAGGACTGCCAAATACATAATCATATTTAAATTTCAAAATAGACTTAACAATATGAAGTATAGTCATTCCAATTGTATGTGGGATTGTAAGTGACCAACAAATGTCTGTCTCCCATCCTATGATGAGTTACATTTCCCAGTTGTATGGAGAAGGGTGGAAGCTGGAGCCTGAAGAGAGATGCCTGCCATAGTCAACTCTGTGTATTCCTCCATACTCTGTGATCAGTAATGTCTCATTGATAGCTTGACATCTGCCATTATAGAAATATTTTTACCGTAGAAACCAGCAGATGCCACAAATCAGCTTATATTTCTCTTAAAAGCCAGTTTCTAAACATTTACTGGCACATCAATGACAAATTCTGATGCAACTTTGCTGCTGTTGCTACTTACTTCTTTCTATTAACCTTGTCTTCTGTGACTATGCTTCTCTTTTATCTGTCTCACTCAATACTCTTTAATTCCTCTAATCACCATGGATACAAAGTTATTAGATATAGCAGGTTTTCATTAAAATTTGGGTAGCAAAGAGTAATCACAGTACAGGCCAGGGGAAATGAATACTCAGAGACAACACACTTATTGAGTGCATACTATTTGCCAGGCACTGCCTTTAGAACATCTTTCTTCCCTTTCCTTCTCTAATCTCTTCAACTAAGAGCCTATTACCCAATAATTCTGACATTTCTAATGTAGGGCAATTTAGCTTGCCACCTCCACTGCAAGGTGTGCCCTAGATACATTTTTGTTAGAGAAAGCATTCTTAAGGTGCTTACCAAATCAAGGGCTTTTTAATCATACACTGCATCAAACTTTTAGGTAAGATTCTAGCATACAGAGCATGGCGCCAGTTTGGAATGTGGAAAGAGAGTGTCACTGGTAATATGACTTGGCAAAGGCCACAGACCCAGGGATATAGATTTTTTTCATAATATTAACTATGTGGCTGCTAAATACATATTGTATAAGCAGAATTCAGAGCACCAAAAGAGTTACAATTACCCTATTTTATCTTTGTAATATTAATAATAGTAATGATAAAAGTTAACACTTAGCTAAACACTTCACATTCATTCGTTCATTTAATATTTTTAACAACTCTGTGAATCCTACATTAATTGGGAGGAAATTCAAGTTTAGAAAGTTAAGTCATCTAAATGACACAGTTTGTAAGTTGTAGGGGAGGGACTTAAATATACACAGCCTAATTCCAGTGCCTACATTTTTAACCCTTCTGCTATCTTACTTGTGAATTATGGAAATAAAAATTTCAGTTATTACTGAAATATTCAGTAAAAACTCAACTCTTGAGGGTGTTTTATGTTGCTCCTTTACAGTGGTTTTGCATAATTTTTCTGAATAGAATTCAGGGAATGCACAATTTATAGTCCCAATTTCTATGGTCTTGCTAGTAAAATGTTTGATACATGCAGAGATCAGGTGACAAAATTATTAATAACCTGTTGGAGAAAAAAAGAACTTTCTCTGAAATCCACTTCATTCACTCACTTACCCCAGTATGCACGGCTCCCTTGAATAGCTGATTTCTATGAATGTCCTTTAGCTGGGAGGTATAGAGTTCATGGAAGCTCTTCTCACTGCTTCCCTGCTTCCCAGGAGTTGTGTAGACTTTTTATAGCTGGTTTATATATAACTTTAAATTACATAAATAATTTAATAATTATACTGTCTTAGTATTAACTAAAATAGTGTCTGTTTTTTAGATACATTTTAAAATAATATTTAGAATACTTTTTGATTCTACATTTTATCTTTCATTCATAAGAGTTAGGCAATTCTAGTAACAATTTCAAAAAACACCTGTAAACATCAAAGCTGTCAGTATGGTGGAGTCCTGCTCTTCAGGAGCATCTCTTACTGGGCAGCTGATCTCACTATTCTGTAGGGGGGCACTTCCTCCCGCAGTCTTCAAGGATTATTCTGCAAAGTGGCATTTTAACTCTGTTCTTCCTCCAATGAGTCTATTCCCACTGCTAGGGAAAAAAGAAAAAGAACAAAACAAAACAAAACAAAACGGCCCCTTAGGACTTGTGTAAAGACAGCCATGACTCTGTAAAGTCATTTTATGGTTTTATAAAATCATTTCCTTCAGAAGAAAAATATGGCTATAAAAGGTGAAATATAAGTGAAGTTTATATTTACTTGGGTTCTAAATACAAGCCTCATGTCTTTAGTTGATATTTTGTGTTTCTCTCTTATTGATGGCATATGGACAAATCTATGTTATAATTTTATTTACTTCTAAAAATTGAAGAAGTTACAGGAAGAATATATTTTATAAAGCACATTCAACGTTGTGTATTTTGAAGTATAGAATTATTCAGTAAACTAATATTTATTGATCCACTGTTTAATCGCTTAAATTTATAGGAAAATAAAATAAATGTGTAGTTTATTTAATCTATTCATAGTTCCTAATGATGTGTTTGCCCAAAATTATATAAAGGAAGCCTCTTAGAATTTCAAAGGAAGGAAACAACCCATGACCATGACAGTTAGTAGTTTCATTGCTTTTACTGGGAGAGTTAATGCAACACTGAGCAACAGTAACATGGAACTGCTCCTTTCAGGTATCACATTAAAAACAGCCACCAAAATGTAATACTTTTGTGTCTTTATTTCTGGCATGTTTTTGTCATTTTTATTAATGATTTTATGCCATGAAATATTTGTTTTGATGCATTTGTTTTTTATGACATTCATATCCGTCAGAACCAAGGTTTTCTGGTTTTCGAATTTGATGAATGAATATTACTACATAAATATAAAACTCTGTAGATTTTAAAACATGTTCCCTCAGTAAATTTTATAACTAGAATTAGATGTCATGTATTAAAATAAAACTTAAATTTAGTAGAAATACAGTTAAATCTTTCTTTATCCTCATAAAACAAAAGAGAATGAATTAGTAATTTCCAAACTATTCTGTAGCCATACAATTATTTCTTCCAATGACAGTGTTTAGGTGGACACCCAAAACTAAGTAAAAAAAAGTGAGCTACCTTAGTTTAACAAGTTTAAGGGAAAGTGGTCTGTTCAAATTCCTCATGTGTCTGCTTCCTCAGCGTATCATTCACATTTCTCATTGCCTTTGATTGCTCTGGGTTTCTTTCATTCTGATGTTTTCTTCAGTGGTACCTTCCTAAGCAGTGATCCCAGTGACCAATCTAAAGAAGCCTTCATGTTGCAAATACAGTTAGACACTCTTGGTCTTAGGCATCCTTATCCTGTTTCAATTTCCTCTTTTCATTTTTTGAAATGTATTCTATTCTATTCTGTTTATTATATTATTTATTACTTGTCTATACTCTAACAATATAAGCTCAAAGAAGGAATACATTTGCCTTCTCATTCATAACTGTACCCTCCGAAACTAGCAGAACATCTGAAACAAAATACACCACAATAAATATTGTTGAAGGAATTAATTTAATTCTAATTACTCTCATTTTTAAAAATGAAGTACTATTTGCTACTGCAGATATGAAATATACATTGTAAAATCCTTGCTCCTCTATATATCTGATAAAATTAATAATAATGAAATAATCTGTGGTATAATAAAATGGAAAATGAAATTGTATTCATTAATTTTATACATTTTTATTGTTGAATGATGCAACATTAAATCCAAAGTAAAATTATTAGAATTTAACATGTATTATATTTTTGAAAATATATGCAATTGCATGATATTAATTAAAAGAAGCTTTAGATGAATGAGGAAATTGCATTTAAATCATGACTTCTGCTTTATTTAACTTTGAAAAATAAACAGGTTTCTCTTAATTTTCTATAGCTATCCCACAATAAATGTATACTTATTCTAATCTAGGAAAACTTCAAGATATTTCTACAAATATAGAATAATAAACTTATAATTAGATTAATTTGCTTTCACTTACTGTCTCCATTATACCACTTACGACAATTTTTCAGCAATATTATTTTTGATTACTTTTATTTTTTATTATTATTTTATCATTTGTAATTTACGTTCAGTCAAGATCTATGTCTCATAATCTTTGTATTCCGAGCTAGTTATGGTGCCTTATAATACAGGTAAACAATTAAATGAGTCAATGAATACAGACAAATTTCAGCCTGTTTCATTAAAAAACATATATATTATATGTATTTTTGCTCTCTCCTTTATGTTTTACCATATTTACCTTCTCAAACTAAACATCCTAGTTTATTGTCAAGATCCAGCTCAAATTCTTTTCTTGAATTGGTGTTTCCCAATCACTCCTGTGTGAAATGATCCCTGTCTTCTGGCCTTTTAGTTACTGCATTCTCTCATGTATGTTATTTAGCTGTGTACCTTACTTATACCCCCCTACTTCACTGGAAATTCTATACTTGTTTATTTATTTTGGATTTAGTGGGTGCAAGTGCATGTTTGTTACATAGGAATAGTGTATACTGGTGGAGATTGGGATATGGTTACTCAAAAAGTGAACATTGTAACCAGTAGGCAGTTTGAAAACCCTCATCCACCTTCATTTTCCTGCTTTTGGAGTTCCTAGTGTCTATTATTTTCATCTACATGTCTGTGTGTACCCATTGCTTAGTTCCCGCTTAAAAGTGACAAGTGGTATTTGGTTTTCTGTTTTTGATTTAGTTCACTTAGGATAATAGACTCTAGCTCCATCCATGTTGCTGCAAAGACATGATCTCATTATTTTCTGTTTTATGACTCTGTGGAAATTCTGAGAATAGAAACAACATACAATCATCTTTTTGGCTCTGGCAGTACCTAGAATACTAACTTTCACCGTATTGACACTTAATTCATTATTAAGGAAAATACCCCAAATTTTAGCATTTGAATTTTTTATTTGAAGATTTCAGAATCTGACTGAAGGAAGAAATTAGTTTGCTTGTAGCATCATGGAATGATATTATTAAGAAGAGTAGTCCTTAATTTTAAGAGTATAGGTCATTTAAACCCCCCAATTAAGACTCAAGTTGAAGATTTCAGATGCCAGAGAGATCAATGTATATTGCAGGATTTGTGCAAGCATTATGGGTGAAGCCATCCTTGACTTGAGTCTTGTTTTATTTTTTCCTGTTACATATCTAATATGATGTTGTTAAGGAATTATAGATAACAAAATGAAGCATAAACTACTCACAAAACTAAGTAGACTAAAATATCCTTGCATTTTACAGGAGTAGAAGCTCACCTAATGTTGCATATATGTCTTATTAAAGTACCAGCTCATGCTTCTGTGAGGAAAATGAAGGAAGAAAATTGGGCCATGGATGACTGTGTGAGTACATTTCTTTACAAACTGCCACAGATTTTAATGACAAACTTGTAAGTTATTCAGAAAAAGTGAATTTTCTAAATTTGGCTAATCATGAGCACACACATATATTTATATATACATAAACACTTAGTACTCTCAAGTAGCAAGCCTAGGATTATCGGACTCTGGTGTGCTTTGTAGTGCATGTGTGGGTGTAGTGTGTAGGTCTGCATATAATTTTTCATTTGTTTCATGAAATTTATTGTTGACAGCTCTACAATAAATAAAACTGGATAAAATACAATGCAGTGTTTGACTAGAACCAGTATTTAAGGCATATGCAGCATATTTACAAAATGCATCAGGAAATTAAGTATGCCCATTAAACTGAAGCATCAATTTATTTAGACTATTTTATAAAGTTTTGTGAAGAGCAACATGTGTGAGCTACTTCCTGTGAGGAGGTAGTTATCGTGGCTTACCATGGAGTCACTTTCCTGTTGAGTCATTTATGTAAATAGAGCTTCTAAATTGGCAGTTGGAAGCAAAAGTGACTTAGAGTGTTTCCTGAAGAATAATCATGGGAGATCAGACCATATCCTCTCAAGTACCATGCCTTCTTTGATAAGGAAGACTTAATGTGAAAGAAAATACTGTCATAGATCATAGTGAAAGAAGAAACTTTGGTTCCTCTGAAAAAAAAGTATTCATCCTGTTTCTTCATTCTGAACAATTATTTGTGGAATTGAGAATAACTCAAGTTTTCAGTGCACTCAGATTATTTGTATTATTTTATGCAGGAAAGAAATACAGTGAATTTATTCATTAAAATATCAGTTTGAACTTTTCTCGTTAGAAGTATTTCATTGTTTAAAATGACTGACTTGAGTACAATGGCTGATAACAAAGGACAAGTCACTTGTGAAGTGTCAGACTTCCAAGGGTGGCTTGGTATGCTTTGCTTTTTTTGGTGAAGATTCATTTTACACAACCTTTTTAATAACATTCATGGTTTAGATAAATAATTGCCATTAATTAGCAGAAACTTCAGGGTGAATTCACATTACTAGCTATGGGAATCACTGAAATGTATTGGTTCCTATCTTTCCTATGAAATGACAGTATGCATGTAATATATTTCTTAAATATAGAATTTTCTACAAACACAAGATGTGTGTAGTAGTCATTATTTACAGCATTAGACACAGTCACAAAGTCTCAGGGTGAAACAATAAATACTTAGTTCTCATCTGTCAGACATTAGCTGTGGAAGCTCTGCTTGTGACTGTGTTGTAAAGTTCAGGTCCACTTCATATCTCAATGCCTTATTCTGGAATTGAGGCTGGAGGACCATCAGCCACCTGGAGCACAACCTTCTCTTGTCAGAAGTCAGAAGTCAGAAGCTCTCGGAGGGTCAAGTGATTCTGAAATAAATTGTGTGGTTCTGAAATGAGCTCAGATATGACCTTTTTTAGCAGCTCAATTTATACATAATTTACATATACTACTAATCACTCATTTCAAGTGTACAATTCAATTGTTTTTAGTAAATAATCAGGTATATGTAAGCCATCACCACAGTCTCTTTTAGAATATTTTCATCACCTCCAAAAGAAACTCCAAAAGAAACTCCACAGCTTTTAGCTACCACCTAGCCTCCACTCCACGTCTTCACCCCAGCCCTAAGCAAGAACTAATCTGCTTTCTGTCTCTATTGATTTCCCTGTTTTGTACTTTCATTTGAGTGGAATCTCATAATATGTGGTCTTTTGTGACTGACTTTTCACTTGGTACAAAGAGGAATATGTCTCTTAATGTCCAGATTTGCAGCTGACTTATTGTCAACCCCACCCACATTCACTGTCCAAAGCAAGTTGTTAGTCCAAGCCCAACTCAGGGAGATAGGGATTATGCTCTTTCCACTAAGGGTGTGTGGTTGGACAGTGTAAAGGCACATTTGTGGAAGAGTAATCTAATTTACAAATTACAGTGATATTATATTTTAATTGCCATTCTTCTTCACTCAGCTTCATGTCATTGCTTCTTTTTTGGCAATAGGTGTCTTGGCCTATATGAAATCTATAAATCTATGTGTTAATAACTAGCCCATTTTTAAAATATTATATTTAAAATTGGAAAAATTACTTTGCTATTCATTTTGGAAAATTTGCACAATGTGCTGTGTTTTGCACAGGAGGAATAAAATTAGGTATCTATTAAGGCTAGAGAAATATAGCTATGGCCAGTATTCAAATTTGTTCAAATTTTTAAATATTTTTAGGTTTCTTCTAGCCTGATGGAGCTACTTATGCATTTCAAACATTTATTCAATGCAAAGGTTATGGGCAATTTGGGCTACAAAGACTGAATAATGTATTCATTTTTATATGAACTTCCTTCATTACCCTAGACATCATAAGAAAAGACAGTGGATCATATACATTAAGCACATTTACTACATTGTGAATTCTTCATTGTCAAGACTATACATTGATACATTTGGTGGCCCTTTAAACAATGACATTCTTCAAAATAATAACATTCTTAAAATATTCTTTATGTTTCAACTCTATACAGTGTTTAGTTTTACATTAGATTTCTAATAAACATAACAAACTGTCTTACCCTTAAGCAAGTAATAAAAGAGATACAGATAAAAATGACAATATATATTTTTAAATTATAATTTTAAATAATTTATTTTTAGTTATTTTTTTTTAATTTTAAAGATGTGGGGTACAATTCAGGGTTAGGTACAAACATTGATTATGCAGGTACTCTTGTTGATGAGGTGTGCCCCTCCATCCCCAGCAGTTTCCCTCAACTGCCAATTCCACCCCTCTCCCCTGGCAGTTTTCCACTAACTACCAATCCCTTTTTTATAGTGTTATGATAATTTTTCAAGGTCTGAAAAAAAATTAAACTGGAGATTATTTTATCGCATCTCATGAGAACTGTAATAGTTCTCCTCTGCTTGAATATGATTGCAATTTTCATACTCCTTTGAAATTATAGTGGGACTTTAAGAGATTCATAGAGTCTAGAAAGGAAAAATAACTAACAAATGAGCCCCCTTTGGGAATGTGGTGATCTTCAAACATGTACATTTTTTGTGGCAGGATGCACAGGATTTTGGCATTCTTATTTCCAGCTCTTCTATATGTATGTAAACCTTTAATGACCTTGGTAGAAAGTGTTTATAAACATAGTTTTTGGTGTATAGTACTCCTCAGTTATACTGTCTCCTAGTGTTACATCATGACATGGATACATACAGAATTGATTCAAGCTCTAAAAACTTCTATTTGACATTTATTATTTTTTAAATCAGTATTTTGAACATAAATACACCGAGTCATTGAAAAAATAAGAAATATGTTATTAAGTTTTTCCACCAGAACAAAGATGTGGTTTAGGTGAATACAACTGTTTGAGAATGGAAGAAATTAGTCAGCTCAAAAAAGTAGAAATCAATTATGATCAAATAAATTTGATTTGGTATTTATTTCATTTTTATTTTGTATGACTGAATATGTCAGAATGTTCAAATTCTTCATATCAACTTCATGGTACAAGTAGTAGTTCTGTGGCCATTGCTATGCCTGTTCCTATTTTTGCATTTATATTTGTGGGATTTGGATTTTATATTTAAAAACAAATATAAGTTTATTGATATTTAGCTACAAAATGTTTCCCAAATCTATCTTTCGTGTTATTTCTACTCCTCTAATTCAAATCTTAATTTCCTTTTTTCTTCTGAGTTGTTGAAATCTGTTTTTGCTGACTATTACCACAGTTGTTAAAAAACTTATTTCCTCTGCCCACCCCCACAACACCACATTCTCATAAAAATTTACTTTGTTAACTTGAACAAGCGTTTAGCTCAAGCAGTCTTCTTTTTGCCTGTCTATTTCTTGGTGTAGAACTAATTATAAAAGTTATTTTTACTTTATCCATAGTAAGACATTAAAGATAGAAAACTTAGGTTAAGGTTAAAATTGGATAGATGATATCTGCAGCCAGATTTATTTAGAAAACTAGAAATAAGCTTGTGTCCAAACCTCTTAGTTTATATAAAAATATAATATGCTACCATGCCCGGCTGATTTTTTGATTTATTGTAGAGATGAGGTCTTGCTGCCCAGGCAGGTCTCGAACTCATGGGCTCAGGCAATCCACTCACCTCAGCCTCCCAAAGGTGCGGGATTACAGGCAGAGCCACTGAGCCCGGCTTATTATACCTTTCAATATTAACAATGAAATACAGAAAATAGTGGGATGCTATTTTCAGTGCTGAAAAAATAACAAGAAATTAAGAATTCTATCCCTTTTGAAATAGTTTTTGAAAAATTAGGGTTAAAAAGCATTTTCAGTATGAAACATTTACTGCAAGTAGAATCTCACTAAAGAAATTCTAAAGCACATACTTGTGATATGAAGAGGCTTGCATTGAAACTCTGAGACCCAAGAAGATAAAGTTGCCTTGGAATTTTCAAAGGAGCTATATAAGTAGCTTCTTTATTAAGTAAATTGAATGTTCTGTTGCTCATTTGTTTTTGTTTTTCAATATGTATTTTTAGCCATTGGACGGATACATTTGTCAGTTCATTTAGTCCATTGTTTACAGCCATGTGGGAAAAATTATGTATTGAATGGTTTATCTGTGTCTCGTTTTTATTGTAAGTGTTACAAGTTAACAGTTAAGTACTAATTGAGTTACCAGGAATGAAAATGCGAAGAGATACATATGGTATTTCCTCTTTTCCTGTGGTGAAGGGCTAAGAGTTTTCTTCTCTAGGAAATAATTGATGCAATCATTATTATTACATATAATTGTATTCCTTTTTGGTATGGGGACTGATGATTGGAAAACACCTTTTCCATGCTGAGATTTTAAAAACCACACTTGTTGGGCTTGGTGGCTCAGCCTGTAATCCTGTGCTTTGGGATGCTGAGGTGAGTGAATGGCCTGACCCCGCGGGTTCAAGACTCACCTGGGCAACTTGGCGAGACCTCATCTCTATAATAAATAAAAAATTATCTGGGCATGGTAGCGTGCACCTGTAGTTCCAGCTACTTGGAAGGCTGAGGCAGAAGGATCGCTGGAGCCCAGCAGGTCGAGGCTGCGGTGACTGGGAGCATGCCAGTGCACTCCAGTCTGGGCGACAGAGTGAGACTCCAATGCAAAAAAAAAAAAAACACACACACACACACACACACACACACACACACACACACTCACACACACACACACCTTACAACAAATAAAGATGGAAAGTAATTAGAGATTTTATTTATCCATGAGCACTCCTTCACTTGGTTGTGCAAGAACCAAATGATAATTGCCTAATTAATAAATTAGTGAAATTAACAAACTCTATGGAAATTTATTAGTCAAGAGAAAGGGTCAAGCAGGACACAAGAGCCCAGAGAACCCATCAGCAGCATAATGATGTTTGAGACCTACAGATGATATTAAAGGTAACTACACATTATATTAAGGATGCTTTGGCAGCAGATATCAAAGGTGCTGTTGCTGTGGGAACCTGAGGTTTACAGCTCATTATCTGGGTCAGTTTTTGCCATAATAAGAGGAAAATGACTGAGGGTTTTCATGTGGAAGGGCAAATGGCACCTTTCCTTCACTGTACTGACACATTCAAAGATAATTTTTGTTTCTAGATCTGAGAAGAAAGTTGCTGGTAATTTGATGGGTAGTGCATTAAATCTGTAGATTGCCTTAGGTAGAATGTACATCTTAACAAGGATTATTCTTCAAATCCATGAGCATGGTATATTTTTCCACTTGTTTATGTCATTTTTTATTTCTTTGAGCAGTTTCTGTAGTTTTTATTGTAAAGGTCTTTCATGTGTCTGGTTAGGAAGATGCCAAGTTATTTTATTATTTTTTGTAGCCATTGTGAATAGGATTGTGCTTTTTATCTTGGTTTCTATTTGTTTATTGTTGGTATATAGAAATGCAAAACGTAAACAACCACAAATAATCAAAACAATCCTCAGCAAAAAAAAAAAAAAAAAAAGAAAAGAAAAAAGCAGGAGGTACCACACACTCCCAGATTTTAAACTTTATTACCAAGCTACAATAATCAAAACAGCCTGGTAATGGCACAAGAAAAGGCATATAGACCAATGGAATAGAATTGAGATTCCAGAAGCAAAAACCTCAATTTCTCAACAAACTCATCTTCAACAAAAGCCTCCACCACCAACCACTTGGGAGAGGAGAGACCTATTCAGTAAATGATGCTGGGAAAACTGGCTAACCACATGCAAAAGATTTAAGCAGGACCCCTACCTATTTCCATACACAAAAATCAATTCTAAGTGGATCAGAGACCTAAACGTAAAACCTCAAACTATAAGAACCTTAGAAAATGCAGGAGACACACTTATGGAAATTAGAACTGGCAACCAATTCCTGATCAAAATCCCAAGTGCCCAAGCCATAAGAGATAAGATAGACAAGTGGGACCTCATCAAACTGACAAGCTTCTGCAAAGCCAAAGGAACCAACAGAGTAGGGAGACAGTCCACAGACTGGGAAAAAATATTTGTCAACTGTATGTCTGACAAAGGCCTAACTTTTAGCATTTACAAGGAACTCAAACATGCTGAAAAGAAAAAAACAGACAACCCCATTACAAAATGGGCAAAAGATACGAATAGTTACTTCTCAAAAGAAGATATGCGAGCAGCCAACAGATGCAAGAAAAAATGCT